>JBBMEG010026338.1:0-24007 GCA_037832605.1 Cyclanthera cordifolia
AGCATGACAGCTTGCGAAAAGGTTAAAGCCTGCAAGTTGGTTATAGAAGATAATATTATGGATGTTACACTTATAGTTTTACCTATGAGTGAATTTGATGTAATAATTGGTATAGAGTGGTTATCTGAGAATCATGATGTGATTAACTGTCGTCGAAAGAAAGCTGTGTTTAGGCCACCATCTAGACCTAGTTTCAAGTTTAAGGGATGAAAGTCTGGGGAATGTGTGAGAGTCATCTCGGTGTTGAAAGCAAGAAAGTTGTTAACTGCAGGAGCGTGGGGTTATCTAGCCACAATCTCTAGTGGGAAGGAATCTAAATTGGCAGTTGACGCAGTGCCGGTAGTTGGAAAGTTTGCTGACGTGTTTTCAGAAGAGTTACCGGTTTTGCTGCCTCCTCGTGAGGTTGATTTTTGCATCGAGTTAGAACCTAGCACCGTACCTATTTCAAAGGCGCCTTACAGGATGGCTTCAGCGGAGTTAAAGGAACTGAAGGTTCAATTGCAGGAACTAATTGACAGTGGGTTTATTAGACCGAGTGTGTCACCTTGGGGAGCACCCGTGTTATTTGTTAAGGAGAAAAACGGTTCAATGCATTTGTGTATAGATTATCGAGAACTGAACAAGGTGACAGTGAAGAACAGATACCCGTTGCCCAGGATTGATGACCTGTTTGACCAGCTTCAGGGAGCCTCAATGTTTTCCAAGATAGATTTGTGGTATGGTTACCATCAGTTGTGGATTAGAGAGGAGGATATTCCCAAAACAACTTTTAGATCACGTTATGGACACTATGAGTTTGTGGTGATGTCCTTTGGTCTGACCAATGCACCTGCATCATTTATGGATATGATAGACAAAGTGTTCAAGGAGTTCCTAGACAAGTTTGTGATCGTTTTTAATGATGACATATTGATTTACTCTAAAACCAAAGCTGATCGTGAAGAACATTTAGGAAAGATGTTGACAGCACTTAGATAGAATCAGTTCTATGCAAAGTTTTCTAAGTGTGAGTTCTGGCTAGGTGAAGTTGCCTTTTTGGGACATGTTTCAAGCAGGGTTATCTTAGTGGATCCTGCTAAGATAGAGGTAGTGAGCAGTTGGTGCAGCCCTACTTCGGTTGCAAACGTACGTAGTTTTCTGGTGTTAGCTGGTTACTACAGGCGATTTGTGGCGAATTTCTCAAAGTTGGCAGGGCCTATGACTCAGTTAACTAGAAAGGGCCAAGAGTTTGTATGGACAAACGAGTGTGAAAGGTGTTTCCAAGAGCTAAAGAGACGTTTGACGTCTACTCCTATTTTGGCTGTTCTAGAGGGAGTAGGAGGTTTTGTGTATACAACGATGCTTTTAAAAGAGGATTTGGTGTTGTTCTGATGCAAAAGGGAAAAGTTATAGCCTACGCGTCGAGACAATTTAAGAACTATGAGCATAACTACCCCACTCATGACTTGGAGTTAGCAGCAGTGGTTTTTGCACTTAAACTGTGGACGCACTACCTGTATGGGGAGAGGATTCAAATTTTCACTGATCACAAAAGTCTAAAGTATTTCTTCACCCAAAAGAAACTGAATATGAGGCAACGTAGATGGTTGGAGCTAGTGAAGAATTACGATGGTGAGATTCTCTATCATCCAGGAAAGGCAAATGTGGTTGCCGATGCATTGAGTAGGAAAACTTCACATTCAGCAGTTTTATAGCTACTCAAACCCCTTTGCAGAGAGAGTTCAGTAGAGCCGGGATTGTATTAGTTTAGCAGGCTACCGTGCAGATGGCTCGATTGACCATACAGTCATCGCTGAGATAGAGGATTTTGGAGGGACAACAACGGGATAAGGGTCTGGCAATTCTGTTTGGTAGGGTACACGCTGAGGAAAGCAGTGATTGAACAGTTGCATCAGACGGGGGTTTGCAGTTCAGGTAGAGACTAGTGGTTCCTGCTGACGCCGAGATTAGGGCCGAGTTGTTGTCAGATGCCCACAGTTCGCCGTTTGCTTGGCACTTAGGAGGTTCCAAGATGTATCAAGATCTAAAGCAGGGTTTCTAGTGGAACAACATGAAGAGGGATATAGCGGATTATGTTAGTAAATGTCTTACTTGCAAGCAGGTAAAGGCACCCAGGCAGAGACCAACAAGGATGTTGCAACCATTGAGTATTCCAGAGTGAAAGTGGGAGGACGTTTCTATGGATTTCATATCGGGTCTTCCTAAGACGTCAAAAGGTTACACCGTGATTTGGGTGATCGTGGATCGACTTACTAAGTGCGCTCATTTTATACCAGGGGCATTGGATTACTCTGTTGAAAAGTGGGTCTTGTTGTATCTATAGGAGATTGTACGCTATCATAGGGTACCAGTAGTATTGTTTCTGATAGAGACGCCCGATTTACTTCGCGCTTATGGAAGGGAATGCAAGAAGGCCTTGGGACTTTGTGTAAATTAAGTACCGCTTTCCATCCACAGACAGACAGTCATACTGAGAGGGTCAATCAGATTTTAGAAGATATTCTAAGAGCTTGTGTGCTTGATTTTCTTGGTAGCTGGGATCAATGGTTGTATTTTATGGAGTTTGCTTATAATAATAGCTATCAGTCCACCATTGAAATGGCACCTTTTGAGGCTTTATATGGCAAGCGTTGTAGATCGCCTGCATTTTGGGAAGAAGTAGGAGAAAGGAAGTTGTTAGGCCCTGAGTTGTTACAGTTAATTAATGATGCGGTCCAGAAGATCCGTGTAAGGATGCTTACTGCGCAGAGCCGGCAGAAGAGCTACGCAGATGTCAGACGCCGAAACCTGGAGTTTGAAGTGGGGAATCATGTTTTCCTCAAGGTGTCTCCTATGAAAGGAATTCTAAGGTTTGGATCTAAGGGTAAATTTAGCCCAAGATTCATTGGACCTTTTGAAATCCTTGAAAGGATCGGAGCAGTTGCATTCGACCGGCCTTGCCACCTTCCATGTCCAGCGTGCATAATGTTTTCCACGTTTCAATGCTCCGGTAGTATGTACACGATTCCGCACACATCATTGATCACGAGCCATTACAGCTGAATAAGGATTTGAGTTTTGAGGAAGTGCCAGTCAAATTCTTGACAAGGATAGAAAAGTTCTATGGAACTGAGAAATTAGCTTAGTTAAGGTGCTTTGGAGAAGTCAAACAGTGGAAGAGGCCACCTGGGAGAGGGAAGACGACATGCGTGCCCGCTATCCTGAGTTGTTCTCACCTTAGTTCACTTTCGAGGACGAAAGTTTCCTAAGGGGGGAATATTGTTACAGCCCGATTTTTTGCCCTTATTTTCGAGGTTAGTTTGTTTCTTTTTGGGCTTACCGGGAATTCCAGAAGTCATTTTGATTCTTGTTTAGAGTTAAAAGCATTTAATTAAAGTCTTATTCGAGGGAAGTGAAGTCGGATTTTGAAAACTAGGGGTAAAATAGTCATTTTGGGCCCTAGGGCATTTTTGTAATTTTTGCCACTTTTTTGTCATCATATAGAAGGACAAAAGAGGCACAATCATTATGTTTGAATTGATTTTCTGAAATTTAGCACCGCCCAGTGAAATTCTCTCATTTCCGTGAAGTTCCGACAGTCGCCAGACAGCCGTCGTCGTTGTCAGCACCGAGAGCCTCGTGTTTCGTGTAGTCGCCGACAGTCGCCATTGATTTCAGCACCGTCAGACTCGCATTTCGTGCAACCGCCGACAGATCGAGTGGGATTTCGTGCGCCACCGACAGATTGCGTCGATTTCAGTGCAGTCAAACTCCGTGTTTCGTGCACTGATAGAGTCACCGACAACCGACGTGATTTTTCCGTGACGACCAATCCGAACCTGCAGCGATGGTCGCCCGAACTTGATTATTTCCCGAGCCTGCGATCGACCATCCAGCCAGCGACACGCGTCCCAAACCTGCAGATTTTGTCTCCCGCGCGTTTCGCTCACGCGCCGGCTAGCCTTGTCGTCACATGCCGCCGCCGTCGATTTCTCCAGCCACGCGCCACCGTCGGTAGCCGGAAAATTTTTGGGTACTTGTTTTTGGGTAATTTCGACGCTCTCGACCCGATTTTTATAGTTTTAAGGCTTAATTCTGATGTTTTAACCGTGTTTCACCCAGTGTTTGTTGGAGAAACTTCCGAAAGTCGCATTTCGGGCATTTAGGAGTACTTGAAGAGGAAAACGACCAAGGTAAGGGGGTTAATTCTAGTCCCGAACTGTTTAACTGAATAAATGCATATTAGATAAACTCGAATGTTACTAATTGGGTGTATTTGTGTACAAATTTGGTATTATTTGTGGAAATTCTAGTCTTTACTGTGTGAAACCTGAATATGTCTCGGAACGGGGTGAGCTTAGCCCTAAATGGGTTGCCCCGTTGTAATGTAATGAAACAGAACTAGGTAGGCTTATCTCTAGTAGGGATGCCCCGGTGTGTGAACCACGAGGGTTCGGGATGACTTAGCTTTCAGGTTGCCCCGACATTGTTGTATTCGAGTTTCCTGTTTGTTTTTTTATCCTGCTTTGCATTATTTGATTCTCTGTTGTAAGAATTGACTCGTTATTTATACCTTGGTGAGTTATAATACTCACCGCCTTTCTCTTTCTTTTGTTGTAACCCACAGGTTCGCACGGGCTTTACCAGGATGGCTGATCTGGCGCAGTGGAGACCATGGGCATATCGAGTACTTTTTACGTCTTGCATCTCATTTAGTTCTCTCTTTTTCTTATATTTGCTAGCTGAGGAACTTGTGTTTAGCGTTAAAATTACTTTTAAAGCACTATGTTTTTCCCTCTTTTTGGTTAACTTATTTCCTTTGAAGGAGTCCTCCGAATCTTTTGAAACTTGTGTTTTTTTTATGATTTGAATCATTGAGGAATTGATAAAATTATTATGTTTCATTAAATGATTTCAAGGATTATTTAATTAATGCACTTGGGTAAGGGTTTTGAGCGCCCTTAAAGGGTCGGGTCTTTACAGCTACTACATCAACTGTGTAAGCCTTGGCAACAATCTCATTCAGGCAAGAATCCAAGGACTGGACATACTCCGTCAATACAACTAGATTGGCCATCTGTTGATCTTCTAGGTCAAATTTTCGATCGACATGGACTTGAACCATTGATCTATCACAGGTGAACTCATTGAAACAACAAATGAGCCAAATTAAGTTCTGAAACCACTTGTCACAATCGCACTTCAGATGCAGAGGAATGATGACTGTGCGACACTTGCTCTAACCTGGGGAGGAAGTCAGCTGAACGAAAACGCAAAGCAGGTGGCACAACCGGTGCAACCTCTATCATGAACGTGAAAAGGTTTTCAAAAAAGATAGAAATAAGGTTTGGACGAACGTTTTGTCTTTGCAAGGCTATATAGAAATACAATAAGGACCAGTTCAACTATATTGCATGCAACATACAACTTGGTAGGAAGGAAGCTTCAAGAAGTCATACCCCCCTATAGTACATTTTGGCACATAATTGATGTGATATCCTTGCATATGGAAATGGCGAGGAGTCAACAGTTTTAGAATGAAATGAAGGAAACTATCCTAACATGCAATAATGACAAAATAACATAAAAGCATGATGAAAAAGGGTTAAACGGACATGTGGCAATGTGCAACATGCACTGAACAAGCATGACCATCATACCGGTCTCTCATGACGTCCCGTAAGTGATCAAATTAGTGATTTGTGTTCACTGATGCATATGACGAGATGCCTCAAAGAGGAACCAGGTTAGCCCAAATGCATCTGGTTCGATTATGTAAAGTAACTCATGATTCGAATCTGTTTCATTTATTTAAGTTGTTAAGTTTTTTTAGCACGTCAGATATGGTGTTTATGAATTATCAATATTTATTTGAAATGCCTTAAATAATCTATGAGTAAAGACTTCAAAAAAAAAAAAATCAGTTATTCTATTAGTTTTAATAAAAGGAATTGGCAATCATGAAATAACTGAAAGTAGGAGAAAATTACTATTAGATTGTTAAATTAAAATTTTGTCGCTCTATTTTAAAATTTAGTCTATGTAATTTTAAAACATAAAAAGATAAAGAATGTTAATAATAATAATAATAAATTCATCTTCAACCTCGAAAATAATCTTTTTATATATTTGATAATACTTATTCTTAATTTATTGAAAACCATATAAACCAAATTTATAGAACAAAAATTAATACTCGCCTTCATTATTTGATATGAAAAAAACTATATTTCTCAAATTAAAAAAGAAACTACATTCTATATTTTACTATAAAAAACATCCATTAAATAGAGATACAAACTAGCTGTGACAAAGGAAGGCATACAAAGAAGAACGACAGATTGTAGGATTTCCTAAATATCTCATAATGAATATATTTTATTTCTCGTCAACTAATTTTAAAATAGAATAACAAATTATTTAATTTGATATATATAGAGTTTATTTAAATCAAGCAGGTGTAATCAATATTCTTATAAATCTTTAATATGAATGTGAGAAATTTATCACAAACATAGTTAATGAAAATCATTTTTATAAATCACGAATTTTTTCCATTATAAAATAAAACGATATAAACTAAGCTACTTTATGTGTGTGTATAAAAAAGATAGGCACACCCATATTGAAGGAGTTTAGGAATATATATATATAGTAATGAATTGATTATTGATTTGCTTCACATAAAATATATAATGAAGAAAAAAAAAAGATACGGCATCATATAATTGAAAATAAAATAATATTGATAGAAATACCACCCACCTAACAATGATATATTTTTATATTTAAATCTATATGAATATAGATGGTTATGGTGCATGTACAAATGCATGGTGCATGTATAGATAATGGTGTATATAATATATGTAATAAAAGAAAGAATAATACCACTCGAATTAAATAAATAAAAAATAAATAAAAAATTGAAAGAATGATAAAAAATTAAAGACGAAAGAAGACAGATATACTCATTCTAACCTAAGGTTAGATCCGCATTAATAGGCGCTTCGAAATTCGCATTCCCATGCAAATTTTAAATTATATGAATTAATATATGTTACTAAAAATGTATACATGTGTTTGTGTGAATAATTATTTAAATTAAAATAAATATATTTGTACAAAAAATAGACAAAGCTACTGTTGAGCGTTGACTTAATAGGATAAGGCATCGGCAGTAAGTGAATCTTTCTGACTAAACTTTCTCTCTCCATCTTCTTTATATATATATTTTTTTTAAATTTCGATGTGGTTTTGATCTTGAACATGTGGGGGAACATATCATAGAACTTATCTTTAATTCTTTATTAGTGATGTAAGAATTTAAATTTATTATTTAAAGATATATTTGGAGGAAAATGAATTAATATATATTTATATATAGATTGATACAAGTATAAGTGGACTGTAATTAGTTGTTAAATAAAGGGCGTAATGTTAGGGATTTATTATATTAGAATTTATTCTAATTGGCTATTATAATATTTTGTTTTTTAAATATTTCATCAATAGTAGTATTTACGCATTTTTTTCATATTACAAATCCTGCTTTTATCCTGTTATGATTGAAGATTATCTCTCATAATTAGTTGTAACACTGGATTTGGTCAGTGGAACCGTTTGGGAAGAAAAGAAAAGAGATTTATTCTTATTGTTTAGTCTACTAATTTTTATCTCATCCATTGTTAATTTATTTTACTTTTTTTTTTCATTTATTTCTTTTTTTTCCTAAATTCTCACTATAACCAAACATGTCCTAATTGATGTAGCAAATTAATTGTTATAGTGATTGAAATCATCTTGAATTTTTCTCGTCTTTTTTCGTTTTTTTACTAGATTCGCTCAAATATTTTACTATTGTTGGAATATTGCATGCAAACAAAGTCTCACATCGCTAAGTTAGGAGAAAGAGCTTGAGTATATAAGGAGGGGACAACTCCTCTATTGAATGAGTTTAAGCCTTTTGGGTGATGACCAAAAACAAAGTCATGAGGAGTGATTTCCAAAGTGGACAATATCATATCAATGTGGAGGTTTGTGGATGCTTGTTGTCCCTAATATGTGGTATCACAGCCAGACTCTTGACTTAGGAATGTGGGTGAATAACTCTCATTCTAGAACAAGTTTAGGTGTACTTTGTTCGAGGATATGCCTCGGTTCAAGGTGTACTTTGTTTGAGAGGAGGATTGGGACAACTCTTCCCATTGAATGAGGACTTTTGGGTGATGATCAAAAAAATTGACAATATCACATCAATGTGAAGATTTGTGAATGCTCATTGTCCCTAACAACGAAGTACAATTTCATTTTAAAGTTGATATTTATAGAATTTTTTTTATTATACAGAAAAAAAAAAATCTCGTTGCTTACATTATTGTATTTTACCCTATTTATGGTAACTTAACGTTTATTGCTTCTGTGTGTTGATAAAATTATATGAACATTTTTAAAGTTTGAAATTAAACTTAAAAAAGTTTATCTTTTTGGTCCATTTTTATTGGTTGGTTTGACAAAATTGGAACACAAGCTTCAATTGTTGCTATGTGTTATAAGCTAAAAATATCCCGAAAGACTCAGAAGAGATTGGGACCCGCACGAAGGACAAAGAAGCCAATGCTGAGGGTCGGCCAACACCCAATGAAGTCCTCGACCCCCCGAGGATCAGCCAACACCCTTGCCGACCCCCCGGGGGTCGGCCAAATGGAGGCCACAACCCCCTAGTGGTCGGCCAAATCCATTTTCGACCCCTTGGGGGTCAGCCTCGCCATTGCCGATCGCCCGTGGGTCGGCCAAATGGAGGCCATAACCCCCCGAAGGTCCGCCAAGTCCATTTCCGACCCCCCGGGGTCGGCAAAGAAAGTCCAACACCATTGTGGGTCGGCCAAGGAAGGCCAGGACCCCGCCCTCCCGGGGTCAGCCCTTGCAGCCTCATCCTTCTCGAGTCCGGCAACGAGTAGGTCCATCCGAGTGGATGGACCGTGGAGGTCAGGACTCTCCGAAGAGTCGATCGAGTCCAAGTAACGTTAGAAGGCGATGCACCTGATGGTGTCGCCCATTACAACGAGTAGGTCCATCCGAGTGGATGGCTTGTGAAGGTCAGGACTCTCCGAAGAGTCGACTGAGTCCAAGTAACGTATGGAGGCGCTGCACCCCGCGGCGTCGCCCATTACAACGAAGGGGTCGGCCCCATTGGGTCGATCGTGAAAGTTAGGACTGTGCGAAGAGTCGACCGAGTTCAGAATCAAGACCGTTACACCTCCAAAGGGTAACGACCAAGAGTTACGCCGGTATTCATACCCGGCTTAATGGCAGACGTTTCTAACAGCCGGCCATTATATCGTCATAAGTGAACTGTAGCGGTTACGAGACCGGCTGCTATAAAAGTCAAGTCATTTCTTCCTTCCAAGAGACAGATCCTAAGCTAAGTACTCTCAAGCCATTCTTAGTATTCAAAACTATTCCCATAATTCCGTTTCTGACTTAGGCATCGGAGGCCCTGTGGCTCACACCACACCGGTGTGCCCTAATTTTACTTTTTTGCAGGCCCTTTCGTCCTCAGTTTAAACAAATTCACTATGGATATCCGTTGACCATTTTTCGGCATCAACATTTGGCGCCGTCTGTGGGGATGAGAGTGTTCTACCTTAAAACGCTAAAATCCAAACCATTTTCCTGTAAAAATGTCAAACATCGAAAACGGCCACCACCATGGTGTCGATGACGAATCGGACGTCGAGCACTCTCTGAGCAGGATTGCCTCCAGAGGATATGACGTTGTTCATGTCGAAAACCACCCGGATCCAGAGGGTGCGGTAGCTGGGCAAGAACGGAGCGTGCAGATCCAAAGTTCACAGCTTTGGAGGAACGAGTGCAAGGGATGGGGGAGAGTTTGAGCCACATGGTGGAGTTGCTCCGGCAACCACCTCTGGCTTAAATAGCTGATGCTGGGAACCAACAAGCGCAACAGGAGGTGGGGCAATAACAGCCTACCAAGAAAAAAACTATAGCGGAAAAATAGCTGCGTTGATGCAGGACCCTGCCAAAAGGAAAGCCTCAGCCATAGAGGCACCGAAAAAGGTGCATTCCTAGCACCAAAGACCGGTCGAAGGACTTCGATTGGGTGGTAATACTTGAAGGAAGGGGTATTCGGTCCACCAGAGGATTGGATCAAAAATGGCAGAGTCTTCTCGAACACAATCGGTCCGGAGTAGCCAGCCAAAGAGTACCACACGAGGGTCATCCACCCCACATCCCCCGAAAATTCCAAGTGCCCGTACAGCGGGATCAGACTTGGGAACGGATCTGAGGGATGTGATCAACCAACGCCTAAAAGAGGTGGGGTGTGACGGAACCGAGGCACAACCTTGGCTAGCCCAACTTCGTCTCCTCTAAGACCAGTTGGGGAGCATGAAGAAGGCACATGACCAAGACGGACTAGACCTGGATAGCCTAGTCGACCAGGTCGACCCCCCCCCTCCATTCACTAATGAAATCATGGAGGAGTCCATCCCATCTAAATTCCAACTCCCTACAATCAAAGAGTACGACAGATCTACTGATCCTGTCGAGCACTTAGATTTCTACCAAACATGGATGAAGCTACATGGAGTCCGGGACGCGATCAAGTGCCGAGCGTTCTCATTCACGCTCGCAGGACCAGCTCAAAGATGGTTCAGCCAGCTAAAGCGTAAGTCCATTGCCTCCTTTAGAGAGCTGGCCAGGGCATTCGTCACCTAATTCCTAGGACGGCGAGATTAGAAGAAACCGATCACACATTTACTGACCGTGAGGAAAAGAAGCGAGGAGACCCTTCGGGAGTACATTGCCCGCTTCAACAGCGAGGCGCTGGACGTTGAAAGGTATTGCGATAGCATGACTCTTGCAATAGTCGTTGCCAGACTCAGGGATGAAAAATTCCTGTGGTCGCTGGGAAAAAGGCTCTACTCACCTATGCTGAGCTACTAACCAAGGCACAAAAGTACATGACTGCAGGGGAGCTGGTCAACTCTAGAGGAGGCAAAGAACGAAACGCTCATTTCCAGAGCGCGAGAAGTTAGACAGCCGTCGCAAGGGTGATTAGAAGGAATCGCAAAAGCGAAAGGCGGATGAGCGCCTGGCGAAAAAAGAGAAGGTAGTACGACGGGGGGTACCCCCTAGCTGGTTCAAAAGATATACTCCCAGGAGAATTCCCGTAGATCACATCTCGATGAAAATTCAAGATAAGGAGGAGCTGAAGTGGCCAAGCAGTATTAAGGCAGGGTCCAACAAAAGGAATACAGGAAAATACTGCCTATTCCACAGGGACCATGACCACGCTACCACGGACTGCTACGACTTGAAGGAGTCCATAGAGTCCCTCATCCGAAGAGGACGATTGGACAAGTACGTGGGAGAGGGTGAAAAATTTTATGAGTCCCTTAGCAAGAAAAGGGGAGGTGAAAAGTCACCACCGCCACTAGAGATTAGAACCATCATCGGAGGGCCGGGTGGTGGAGGGTCCAACCAAAGTGGGAAGGAAAAAGTGAGGCAGGCCAGAGGCACCCTAAGGGCAAAGAAGTGCGTATAATTGAAGTAATGGACGAGCAACTGGGCTTCACTGATGCGGAGGATACAGCACTGCACCAGCCACACAATGACGCCTTAGTGGTTTCCCTGACCATATCCAACATCCGCGTTAGAAGGATCCTCATTGACGGAGGCAGCTCGACGGATTTGCTGTCGCTGAAAGCTTACAATGCCATGAAGCTGGGAAGGGAAAGGCTCAAGCCGAATTTGACGCCACAAGTCGAATTTGGCGGGAGCACTTTGATCCCTAAATGATCGGTTGAGCTTCCAGTGACCTTTGGTGAAGGGGACAACATAGTCCTACACTTCGTCAATTTTTTGGTGAACGACAATTCTGCCTACAACGCAATATTGGAGAGACCCACCATTCATGGGTTGAGAGGAGTCGCGTCTACTTACCACCAGGTGATAAAGTTCCCTACTCCTATGGGGGTGGGGCAAGTCAGAGGTAAACAACTGTCCTCGAGGGAATGCTACCACACGGTCCTACAGGGCGTGGGGAAAAGTCCCTAGAAAGAAGGCTGTTGAAAAAGGACCTATGCTAGGTGAGGCTGTCCAAAGAACAACACCTGTGGGGTACAAAACAAGTAAGTAGTCGGGTCTCAAAGCGCCAAAGTTGATGCTTTGGCAAAGTCAAAGGCCACCTGTGAAGTTCAGGCAGACAAAACCGTGCTGGTAAAGATCCTAGACAAGTCTACATCCTCGCCAAACGGCTGCACGAAATCGACAAGGTGACACCAATTTTACCTACAACTGCGAAGTCCTCCATGTTTGGAGCGATTGAACACTTAAAAAAGTACTTTCAATAGATTGTAATTCAAGTTGTTAATGAATAAAAGTGTTGTTTTTCTTATTCTATCCATCTTATTTTAAGTATACTAACCTCATTTTCATAAACTTAAATCGAGGGATATGAGATAGGGAAGAAAAAAGCAGAAAAAAAGTTCATCATTTCATTCAAAGAAAAAGTTCTTGGGTTACAACCTAGATGAATATGTAAAGACTGCAAAATAAAGTGCTACAAGGTAAAATGGAAAGCAAGGTAAAAGTCATCAAGGCCCTCCAAAGCTGCGCTTGCTGGAAGACGGTCGGACACGTCCAGCTTAGCAGGTGTTGTCCTAGCTGGAAGAGTCTGGCTTCTGTCCGGCACACCTTGAAAGATACGGGAGTTGCAGCAAGCAGCTTGGGCAGGGTCACTTGAAAGTTTGGACTCGAAGGCTGGCACGGAAGGGTCGGCGACTCTTTCAGCTATGCTAGAACAAATAGACCAAAAGAGAGGAAGAAGGTTGTCATAGCAGCCTCACCGGCGTTGTTTTCTAGAATTACGAAAGCAGGACAACCTTTCACAAGGCTAGCCAGGTATGCAGCGTTCTTGAGCTTGCCTTCAGCAGAAGCCAACTCTCAACGAAGGCGGGCGATTGTAGCCAAGTCATCTTGGCGTGCGCGGGCAGCTAGACTCTGGCCTGTTTTGGTAGAGGTACGAGAGGCGGCTAAGGCAGCCTTAACAACTCGCTGAGCTTCCCAAGCCCGTGCTAGTTCCCAAATAAGCTTGTCAATATTGGTAGACAAGGAAGAACGGGCGTGACGTAAGTCCTTCGAGAGGTGACGAGAAGCTGAAGCAAAATGCATGAATGCCTGCAAAAAGAAACCAAAGTACAAGTTAACATGCATACTCAAGTCCAAGTATAGTTGTAAAAAGTAGAGTTTTTATTTCGTGCATCATACGAGTCCCTTTTTCCAGGACCTAGGAGGCATCTCCTAGGGGAAAAGTAGCTGAAGAAGACCCCACTTCACTCCACAAGTTGGAGGCTAGAGTCTTTTCCTCCTGTGGGTCCAAAGTAGGATAGTGCGGCCCTGACAAGAGGTAGAAATCGAATCCATGGGGGAAGGCTGTGTACAGCCGTCCGTGGCCTGCATGAGTCGTTCCGAGTCGAAGAAGGAACATGGTCAAGTCCGAGACTGGGTCCGTCGAACTCCGGGTCCGACCCAACACCCAAGTCCTCTGGAACCTCGAGAAAAGGAAGATCTTCATCGTCACTAGGTGGAATAGAGCAGCCCTCTGAAGTAAGGTCCACCATATCATCGGTAGGAGGCCTAGTAGGGGGTGAAACGTTTGGCGCGTAACCGCATCAAAGGCGCGCTTAAGCGAAGACTCGTAGTCCATGACGACTGAACACGGTAAAAGACGTTAACTCATATTTCCAATATTCAAGCCATGCTAAGTTCGAGGAAAAAGTAAGCTGCATACTAGGAGCGGATCCCTCATACGAGACGGGTGACTCCGAGTTAGAATCAGCTGACACTGTCGAATTTGGAAGGAGGTTGTAAAGCATCAACGAATTCGTGGTCAGGTACTGCACGCTACGAGTGACCTCATTGAGGTAGGACATAACAGTCTCGAAACTTCATTACCCGGGAGCGAGGATTCAGTTTCATGTGCAGTGTAAACAAAAAGTTAGTACGGTGACAAAAGACAGATAATGCCAAGGCGAAAGTAAGCATACCATATGTCCCGAAGGCAGTGGGAGTTGCCAGCGAGGAATCGGCGCCTAGGCCGCCCAAGGTCCCCCAACAAAGAACCAGCACTCTTTCCACCCCTTCTGAAAGTTGGGGCATGCCACCAAAAGAGAAAGTTTGCTTCTAAGGGTCAGGTAGCAGCCCACGGTGACGTCGGGATGCTGGCAGAAGCTGTAAAGTGAAATAAGGTCTCTGGCGCTGAAAGAACCTTCGAAGCCAGTGTACACCCAAAGGCTGTGATCACCGAAGAAGACATTTCAGACATTGGGAGCCAGCTGCAGTATGAGGGGAAGCCAAACTCCCCGGTCGAACATGGTGGTGTAAAGGGCCACCTCACCCGCAGGAGGATGGACGTATGTCTCCGAAGCCAGCGGAAGCCGAAGGCTGATTTCAGCCGAATAAGGAACTGGGTCCTAAGGTGGTCCAAGTCTTCCTAAGTTAAAATGGACGCTGCCATTTGAGATCCTGACCCCACCGCCAAGACTCTTCGTCGAGTCCTCTTAAGTGAGGAGGAAGCCCGAAGGTGAAGAGATTCGGTCTCGTAGTCAGACGAATGATCCATTACAACTAAATTAAGAAGTAATCTACAATTAACTAAGTTAGGGAAAATGGGAGTCTCTAAGAGAGCCTAAATACCCTACGAAATTCGAAAAATGGTTAAAAAGGCAAGACTTTTTATAAAAGTGCCTAAGTAACTAAAAGGTCTCAAAAAGCGGTGAAAAAGGAAAGACATCTATAAAAGTGCCTAAGTAACCTAAAGGTTTCAAAAAGCGGTGAAAAAGGCAAGACTTTTATAAAAAGTGCCTAAGTAGGCTAAAAATCTCGAAAGGAAGTTAAACGAGCAAGACTTTTATAAAAAGTGCCTAAGTAGCCTACAAATTCGAAAAAAGTACTCTAAGGGGTGAGTCTTTGAAAAAGAAAAGAGCCTAAACAATCTAAAAATTCGGACACACATGCATAATTGGCATAAATCGAAAAAGTGACTAAGTAAGGGTGGAATTTTTGAAAATATGTCTAACCGTTAGCGTGAAGTCAGAAAAAGGAGAGTACGTACTGAAAAAAAGAAGGCGCAACGGATACTTTCCAAAAATCCAAAACACAAAACAAGTCTCCCCACACTTTGAAAAAATCGAAAAATGCTAGCCTAGTGAGAGGCAATTGCAATTTTCGGCCAAAGGTAAAAATGAGGGTGTAGTTTTGGAAGGGAGTTTTTATGGAAAAGTTAGGTTTGGGAATTCTCTAAAGGATAAATATTTTCCTGAAAAGAGAAGTGATTTTTCATTGAATAAGAATATTATCTTGGAATAGATTTTCTTAGAAATAAGAATATGGCCATTTTAATATAATTATTCTTAGAATGGATATTTCCATAACCTTAAAACTTTATTTGTTAGAATATTATTTAGGAAAAGATATTCTTGGAAAAGAATATGGCCTAAGTGATTTCCAATTCTTTCGTAAAAAAGACAACTTTGTAGCATCCGAAACTTCGAAAAAGAGGCAAGAACCTAAACTACTCTTCACAATCTGGCAAGCTCGGAAATGAAGAGTGGGGGTATAATATAAGCTAAAAATATCCCGAAAGACTTAGAAGAGATTGGAACCCGCACGGAGGACAAATAAGCAAACGTCGGCCCCCTGGGGTCGACCAAATGGAGGCCTCGACCCCTAGGGGGTCGTTCAACAACCTTGCCAAAGCCCATTGCTGACCCCCCGGGGGTCGGCCACGCCAGCGCCGACCCCTCAAGGGTCGGCCGCGCCTTGCAGACCGCCCGGGGGTCGGCCAACACCATTACTGATCGCCCGGGGGTCGACCAACACCATTTTCGACCCCCAGAGGACAGGCTCGCCATCGCCAACCCCCTTGGGGTCGGCCAAGTCCATTTCCGACCCCTTAGGGGTCGGTCAAATGGAGGCCACAGCCCCCCAGGGGTTGGCCAAGTCTATTTCTGACCCCTCGGAGTCGGCCAAGCAAGTCCGACCCCTCTAGGGGTCAGCCAAAGAAGGCAAGGACCCTCCCAAGGTCAGCCCTTGCAGCCTCACCCTTCTCGGGTCTACCAACAAGTAGATCCATCCGAGTGGATGGCCCGTGGAGGTCAGGTCTCTCTGAAGAGTTGATCGATTCTAAGTAACATTTAGAGGCGTTGCACCCCGTAGCGCCGCTCGTTAGAACGAGTAGGTCCATCCGACTGGATGAGCCGTGGAGGTCAGGACTCTGGGAAGAGTCGACCGAGTCGAAGTAACATATGGAGGCGCTGCACCCCGGAGTGTTACCTGTTACAACGAGTAGGTCCATCCAAGTGGATGGGTCGTGGAGGTCAGGACTCTCGGAAGAGTCGACCGAGTCGAAGTAACGTATGGAGGCGCTGCACCCTGCGACGTCGCCCATTACAACGAGGGGCGATCCTAAGCTAAGTCTTCTTAAGCCATTCTTAGTATACAAAACTATTCCCCTAATTCTATTTCTGACTTAGGCATCGGAGGCATGTGGCTCACACCACACCGGTGTACCCTAATTTTGCTTTTTTGCAGGCCCTTTCGTCCTCAGTTTAAACAAATTCACTGTGGATATCCGTTGACCATTTTTCGCCATCAACACTATGCCGCATTTGATTATTAATTATTTAATTAAAAATGATTAGAAGGTATAAACATTTACTAATGTGTGTTATGAAGATTCATGTAGCATTATGTATGCTTTTTTGTGTGCATGTACTGATTGTATTGAGAAACGATGCAGCATGTTTGTCGTTCATTGTTATCCTGATTAAGGCGAGCGTGTATATTTACTTATTAGTAAATTTTTTGAGGCTTTATAATCGTGAAACTAACAAACTTTTTATGAGTCGTGATGTCTAATTTGTTTGATAATAAGTCTCTTTATTGAGACTCTTCCTAATCGTAAGAGATTTCAAAGAGAGCCAATAGCATCTTTTCAAGCAGAGATGCAAACATTGAAGTTGGTGTCAAGCAATGCAAGTTGAAATTGATGCTCTTGAGCGCAATGGTACGTGGATTTGCCTCTAGGTAAGAAGGCTATTGGTAGTCGTAATGTGTATAAGATCAAGTATACTCAAGTATACCTATGTTCATTGGAAAAATTGAGCGTATTAAGAGACGATTAATTGCATTTTGTAATCGAAATGTTGCTAGTGTTTATTATAATGAAATCTTTGGATTTGTGACAAAAAGATGAACAATTTGTCTATTTCTTGTTTTTGCTGCACATACAAATTGAGAATTACATTAGATGGATGCCTATAATGTGTTTATCATTGTTATTTGGAAAAACGTGTGCATATTAACCTTCTTCCTATATATAGTATTTCTACTTTCAGGAAGGTTTGAACATTGTGTAAGCCTTTATACAGTTTGAAAGATGCTTCTCGACAGTGATTTGCTAAGTTATTAAAGACTTTAAAAGGTTATGGCTTGACACAACCTTATCCTGATTAATCATTGTTTATTTTATTCGAGGGAGTGTATGCCTTTAAGATTTTGTGTTTGTTGATGACTTAACAATAGCATGTTCATCTTGTGGTGTTTTTTACGATTTAAGGAGTATCTACATAACTTGTTTTTATATGAAGGATCTTAGAGTTCTGAAGTACTTTTTGAGCGTTGAGGTGGCTTGTAATAACGAAGGTATATTTATTTTATCAACACGAGTATGCTTTAAACATTTTAATTAAAACTAACATGTGAGGGTGTAAGTCGATTGTCATGCCTATGGAGCAAAATCATAAGCTCTTGTCCATGTCAACAAGGAGTTATATACACACCTAGACTAGTATCATCGAGTAGTTGTACGTCTAATTTATTTGTTATTAACCCGTCCTAAACTTAATTTTTCAATTCATACCCTTGCAGTATTCTTAAATGCTCCGCATGTTCAACATTGAGATTCGGCCCAATGAGTATTGCACTACTTGAAGAGCATCATTGTCAAGGCATTTTATAACGTCTTTAGATGACATGCACTTGACCACTTTTCGTTATAATGATTCGACAACTTGCCTGTTGACTCATTGTTCATTGACTGGGTATGTGGTATTTCTCGGGTCTGTTGGGTTTTTGGCAAAATATTAGAAGCGAATTATCCCACATCGGAAAGAAACAAGGAAGTGGGGTGCTCCAACACTAAAAAAGGAGCATGTGGCTTTGGTTTCAAAGCATCCCAAGTCAGAAGCACTTTAAGCTTTTGTGTACTGACTCTAGTTAAATTCCTTTTGTATTATCTTGTGGAGAGTGGGGCAAAGAGTGTGAGTAGTATAACCTTTGAATAGTGTTTATGTAATTGGGGTCAGGGAGAGAATTCTGTGTGATTGTAACAATTTTTCACATAGTGAAAGTTCTTTCTATCTGTAGTTTTTTCTCCGGTTTTGGAGTTTTTCCATATAAATTCTTGTGTTTTCTTTTATTGTTTTTCCTTTTAATTTCTCAGTTATTTTCTACTTATTCCTGCGGTAATTAAGAAAGGTGTTCCCAACAAGGTCTTCGCTTATTTCTTGAAAAACTAAGAAACATGAGATTGTATCATACTCAGCTGTAGAAGGTGAGTATTGTGCAATGGGTGTAGCTACTTGTGACTTAAAATAGTTAAGATCTTGGTGTTTTAAATTCAAAACTTATGTTATTGTATTGTGTTAGTCAATATGCTCTACATAACGCAAAAAATCCTCAATTCCATGGTTGTACTAATCATATTGAGCCAAATTGTCAGTTTGTTTGTGATAAATTGTTATTTGGAAACCTTGCTCCACCCAATATGTTCTTATTGTTATTGGTCATCAATTGGCTAATATCTTGATAAAAGTACGTTAGTAGCAATACTTTAAATTTTTGCTAGACAAGTTAAACATTTGTAACTTGCATGCTTCAAATTTGAAGGAGTGTTAAAAATTATAAATATTCTTGATTTGATTCTTATATTTACTAGATTTAGTATGTTTAAATATTATAGATATTCTGTAAAAAAATTTGAATATAATGCAGAAGTTTTCAATCAATTGCTTCCCTACAATTATCATTAAACATAATTTATTTTGAAGTAATTGGTTAAAAGTTAATCAAGCTCTTATTACAAACGAATAAAAATTAAAATGGAAAATTTTAACCCTTGAGAAAAATTGTGCTAAAAACGTGGTTTAGTGTTGTGAGACCGTTACTGTAAAACGACGTCGTCTATATTTTTCCCTTATTTACAAACGACGTCGTTCTCCCTTTCTTCTCCCTGCCATTTCTGTTTCTGTAATTGTAAACGTGTCAAACTTGTATTGGCTCTTGTGTAACCAATTGTTTGCCTATATGTGTATATATACTGATAGGCTCCTATTTAATAAAATCAATCAATTCCTCTGTTGTGTCTCCTTTCTTCTTCAGCTTTCTTTCATTTTTATTATTTGACTTGGTATCAGAGCCATGACAGACAGCTCTTCTTCTTCTGGGATACCTCAAGCCGTTGCTCCAGTAAGGCAGATGACGTTAGGAGGTACTTTTTCGACTTCGTTTGGCCATCCTCTTGGATCGGCAATCTCTGTCAAATTAGATGAAAAAAACTATCTCCTATGGCGAGGGATGGTTCTTGCAATACTTCGTGGACAACGCGTTGATGATTTCGTGATAGGAACAAAACCCATTCCAGATCGATTTGTTGAAATTCTTACCGAAAATAGGAGTCGTTCTGAGTCGAATCCCTTATTTGAGGAGTGGAAAGCTACAGACCAAGCCCTCTGTGGCTGACTTTTTGGGTCGATGACGCCTTCTATTGCAGCAAGCGTAGTTAATTCTGAAACCTCTAGAGAAGTGTGGAAGGCCTTGGAAGATTTTTTCTGTGCTTCAAGCAAAGCCCGCATTAATCAACTTCGCGCGATCCTTCAAGGAACTAGGAAGGGTGGCTTGAAGATGTTGGATTACCTCAATGTTATGAAAGAAGCTTCTGAAGCTCTCCAACTAGCTGGTAAATCTGTTGCGTTAGATGATCTTGTTTCATATGTCTTAGCAGGATTAGAAGCTGAGTACATCCCTGTAATCTGCTCAATTCAAAACAGAGAGTTCAACTCTTGGCTTGATTTCAGCTCGGTTCTGATTACTTTTGAAAGCACATTGTCCAGGTATGTTTTGTCTAACTCCGACACTACCACTGATCCCTCTGCTAATCTTTCTTATCGACAAGGAACAAGTCGTTCCTCAAATCGGTCTTATTCAGGCCATGAAAATCAGTCAAGTGGCAGTCGAAATAATCAGCAGGGCAAGTATTCTAAGGGATCAGGCAGCTTCAGGGGTCGTGGTGGTCGAACTGCTAACAGTCATGAGATATCTCAGCACCTGAACAATGCAACTGAGTCACCTGCTTCCTCGTCAACTCCGAGTAAGTTTCACTGCCAATTATGTAATAAGGATGGTCATACTTCTCCCTTTTGCTTTCAAAGGTTTGAGGAAGCGTTTAATAACCCAAGAGGGCTAAGCACTCAAAACCCAACTGGGTCACACCAAAGGGCAACAAACTCCTCAGCCTATATTGCCTCACCAGAAATTGTGAATGATCCACGGTGGATTGCAGACAGTGGTGCTACAGATCATATTACCTCTGATCTAGGTAATTTTTCTTCTGCCCTTCCTTATAGTGGTTCTCAATGTTTATCTGTTGGAGATGGAACTAAGCTGCCTATCACTAACATTGGTCACAGTATTATCCGCTCCAATGTGTCCTCTAAACCCTCAGTTACCCTTACAAATGTCCTTCATGTACCTAGAATTAAGAAAAATTTGCTTAGTGTATCCAAATTAACTGTTGATAACCATGCTTTTGTTGAATTTTACCCTGACTCTTGCTTTGTTAAGGACATTGACTCTAAGGAGGTGTTGCTGCACGGGAAACTCAAGGATGGCCTATATCAACTTCAAACTACAAAGTCCATAGATAGTCCTAGTATGTCCAATAATATGCCTTGTTCTGTTCAGAGTCCTACTGTTTTCACTGCTTCTTGTAATGTGCCTCAGTCTGTATGGCACTGTCGTCTTGGTCATGCCTCAAAAAATGTCGTCAATACTGTCATGAAATTATGTAACTCTCATGTTTCAATCAATGAAAACTTCTTTTGTGATGCGTGCCAACTTGGAAAATCTCATCGATTGCCCTTCTCTAGATCTCTTACTCATGCTAGTCTTCCTCTTGAAATTGTGTATTGTGATCTCTGGGGGCCTGCACCAATTATATCTTCCTCAGGGTTTCGTTACTACATTAGTTTTGTTGATAGTCATACCCGACTGACTCACATTTACCCTCTTAAACTAAAAAGTGAGGCCCTCAAAAGCTTTATCCAATACAAAAATCTTGTTGAGAACCAGTTTAACCTTAAAATCAAAACCCTTCAATCTGATTGGGGTGGAGAATTTCGAACCTTCTCACCTTTCCTTGCCTCCTGTGGCATTGCTTTTCGACATTCCTGTCCTCACACCAGTGAGCAAAATGGAATTGTTGAACGAAAACATCGTCACATAGTTGAAATGGGCCTCACATTCCTAGCCAAAGCCTCTCTCCCTCTCTTATATTGGTGGGATGCTTTTTCCTCTGCTGTATTTGTTATCAATAGGTTACCAACCCCAGTCCTTCAAAATAAGTCTCCTTGGGAGGTTGCTTTTAAAATCATTCCTGATTATTCCTTTCTAAAAAGCTTTGGGTGCACTGCCTTCCCTTGTCTTCGTCCATATCAAAGGTCTAAGTTTGAATATCACAGTGTAAAATGCATATTTCTTGGCTATAGTTCTGCTCATAAAGGTTATAAATGTCTAAGTCCCACTGGTCGTCTTTACATTTCTAGGCATGTTATATTCAATGAACTTGAGTTTCCATATTCCTCCAAGTTCTTCATATCTTCCCCTGTTCCGACACCCTCTGTTGTAGTATCCCAAATCCCTTTCCTTCACTTCTGCAATCCTCAGTCAACCCTTCTCCCCCCCAAACTAATCAAACGTTCCCAACTTCATCCTTGAGTTCACCCAATGCAACACCTCCATCACAGTCACCTCCTTTAACCAATTCACATTCTGTTCCTTATACTGCTACCCCTCAACCTGTTTTATCTCAGTCAGACCTACCCTTAACAACTCCAACCTCATCTTCTCCTCCTCAATCTCCTACAGTAGCTCCCAATTCAACCTCTGATTCTGTCCTCCAGCCTTCCCCACTGGTTCAGCCTCATCATCCCATGCAAACTAGAGCCAAAAGTGGCATACACAAACCAAGAATTATCACATCCTTACTTGGTGTTGTAGAACCCCTCTCCACTCAAGAACCGAGAACAGTCAAAGAAGCTCTTGCTTCTCCACAATGGTTAGCTGCTATGGATGCAGAAATGGTTGCCCTTAGACGCAATGACACTTGGACACTCTCCTCCTTCTAATTTGAATTTGATTGGCAGCAGATGGGTTTTCAAAGTTAAACTACAACCTGATGGCTCCCTTGCCCGATGCAAAGCCAGACTTGTTGCCAAAGGGTTCAATCAGGTACCCGGTGTAGACTTTCATGAAACCTTCAGCCCGGTTGTCAAGGCTCCAACCATCCGTGTTGTTCTATCTCTTGCTGTCATGAATGATTGGTCTGTGCGTCAACTCGACATCAATAATGCCTTCCTTAATGGGCAACTGGCTGAGGAAGTTTATATGAAACAACCAGATGGATTCATTGATCCTACTCACCCGAATTATGTTTGTAAGCTCCATAAAGCTATTTATGGTCTTAGTCAAGCTCCTCGAGCCTGGTATGACAGATTGAAAACTACCTTACTACAATGGAACTTCAAGAACTCTTTAGCCGATACCTCTCTCTTTTTTCTTGTTCAATCCAATATTACTGTTCTTGTTCTCATATATGTTGACGACATTTTAGTGACTGGTAACTCTACTGCTTTCGTTAATAAATTTGTGTCTAATCTTAGTAGCAACTTTGCTCTTAAAGTCATGGGGTCACTCTCCTACTATCTTGGTGTGGAGGTCTCTCGGAACACTCATGGTATGCACCTGCTACAATCCAAATACATCCAGGAACTTCTTGACCGTTCTGGAATGGCACATGTCAAGCCTTGTCCTACCCCGGCTGTAGCTGCTAAACGTTTCTCTGCTTTTCATGGCTCACCCATGTCCAATCCTACGTTGTATCGTTCTATACTTGGAGCTCTTCAATACCTTACACATACAAGGCCTGATATTTCCTATATTGTCAACTGCCTTAGTCAGTTCATGCAAAGTCCAACTGATGACCATTGGGCTGCTGTAAAACGAATACTTCGCTACCTGAAGGGTACTGCTCACCTTGGTCTGTTTTTACCAAAAGGATCCTCTCGACAGATCACTGCTTACACAGATGCCGATTGGGCGTGTAACATTGATGACAGGCGCTCTGTTGCTGCTCATTGTTTATTCATCGGTTCATCTCTTGTGTCCTGGTCATCTAAGAAGCAACATGTTGTCTCTCGCTCAAGTGCTGAAAGTGAGTATAGATCCTTAGCTCAAACCGCTGCTGAAGTTACTTGGGTTCAGTCCTTGCTTAAAGAAATTGGCTGCTCTTCTTCGTCCCCTCCTACCATTTGGTGTGACAATCAAAGTGCCTTAGCTCTTGCTGCTAATCCTGTTTTTCATGCTCGCAGTAAGCATGTGGAACTAGACATCCACTTTGTTCGTGAAAAGGTTGGAGCTAAGGTCATCACTGTCCAGTACATTCCTTCTTCCGAGCAGCTTGCTGATGGCCTTACCAAAGCCTTAGCGCAACAAGCTTTTCTTCAGTTCAGAAACAATCTCGGTGTGATTGAACCACCGTCTCGATTGAGGGGGGATGTGAGACCGTTATTGTAAAACGACGTCGTCTGTATTTTTCCCTTATTTACAAACGACGTCGTTCTCCCTTTCTTCTCCCTGCCATTTCTGTTTCTGTAATTGTAAACGT
>JBBMEG010026349.1:0-24006 GCA_037832605.1 Cyclanthera cordifolia
AATTTAGCAAAACTTTAAACAAATTTAACGAAACTTTAAACGAAATAAACATGTAATCTTACCTTTTGGAAGAGTGGCGGTGGTTTCCGATGAAAGAGGTGGCAAAGAGGATGAAATTTTTTAGAGGATTTGGGAGAAAATGGAAGATTGAAACGGAGAAATGGAAAAGGAAGGGCAATTTTTGCATTATGTAATCGGGGGCAAAGGCGACGGAATTAAGCTCTGTCGCCTTTGCTCACCAAAAACTAATAATGTTAGGGCAAAGGCAACGGAGAAAGTGGTGCAGTCGCTGAAGCCCAAACATTTTCCGCCCAAAATTGGTTTTGGGGGGAAATGACGGAGGAAGCATTCCTGTCGCCTTTGCTATGAGGGAAGGCGGCGAACAATTGTCCGTCGCCATTGCCCTCGTCGCCTTTAGGCTAATTTCTTGTAGTGCTACTCACATGTCTCCACATAAATAACTAGAATTAGATCGTTTGCAACTCTTGCAAAGTGCGGTGTGCCAACAGTGTCACCAAGTCTTGTGCACCCTTGCCTTTGTACATATACTCTAGACGTTTTAGGTTATTGACTTGGAACTAGATACATTTCTATTCCCACATACTTGTTCAAGTGTACATTCAAATAACCATGGGCATATCATCATTAATCCAATTAATGCGATAAAGGTTGAATGTTGTTTGAATATTAAATGCATAATTTTAAAAAATAATAACCTTTATTAATAACTAAAATATGGTATTAAATGTTAGACAATAAATGTTTGTTCTAATAACAAACTACTAGGCCTTTAGGGGCGACCCCTAACAATTTCCCACTTGCACTATAACCCTAGTAAGACTATTCCATGTTACCCAAAACACTAAGTTTCATACTTGCTCTAGACCGCAAAAGACGCCTCGTGTAGACCTAAACTCTTTGGGTGACTCTCGAACACATTAGCGTAGAGAGCCTTCGTAAAATGATTAGCAACACTATCAATCATATTAATTTTGGTGACAACCACTTCGCCTCTACGCACTATCTCTCTGATGAGGTGATATTTCCTCTCTATATGCTAACCTTGTTTATGGCTTCTAGGTTCCCTGGAGTTAGCCACAACCCTGTTGTTATAACAATATAACATGTTCGGTTTATCTTTACCAGGATAACTATCAAATCTGCTAGAAAGTTTCTTAGTCATATGCCTCTTTTGCTACTTCACAAGCAGCAACACACTCATCTTTCATAGTGAAGTCTTTGATGCATCCTTGCTTGATGCTTTTCAAAACTACAACTGGGTCGTTAGGGTGAACCTTGATCTTGATGAGAACTTCCTAAAGTCCTTATCAGTTTGAAAAACATAGTATGTGTATCTAGTAAGGTTTAAATCCTTAGGACCGTACACAAGCATATACTTTCTCATTCTTCTAAGACACATGCGGATATTCTATATCACAATCCAGTGATCCAATCCTGGATTCGAGTAATATTTGCTCACAATCCCTATTGCGTAGCAAATGTCAGGTCTTGTACATAACATAGTGTACATTAAGCTTCCTACTGTCGATGCATAGGGTATCTGTCTCATTTTCTCAACCTTTTGAGAGGTCTTAGGACAAATTTTCTTAGACAACAAGATTCTATATCTAAAAGGTAGATGACTCTTCTTGGAATCTCTTAACGCATACCTTACAAGTATCATGTCAATATACAATGCCTGAGACCAAGCTAGCATTTTTATGGACCGATCCCTTATTATCTGAATCCCAAAGACGTACGAAGGATCTCTCAAATCCTTCATCTGGAATTGCTTAGCTAGCCACCGCTTGATATCAAACAACATACTTATATCGTTCCCATTGGGTAAAATGTCATCTAGATACAACAATATAAATGTTACTTTCTTGTCATTGATCTTCTTGTAAGCAGAAGATTCATCAATGTTTTGCTCAAAGTCATCTGATTTGATCACATCGTCAAATCTTTTGTTCCATGACCTGGACGCTTGCTTGAATCCATAAATGGATTTCACAAGTTTGCAAACCTTTTGCTCTTGTCCCTTGGATTCAAACCCCTCTAGTTAGTTCATGAAGATTTCCTCTTCAAGATTGTCATTCAAGAAAGCAGTCTTCACATCCATCTATCATATCTCACAGTCATAATATAATGCAATGGATAAGAGATCCTTATAGACTTTAACATAGCAACAGGGAGAAAATATTTTCATAATCCACTTATTCGCTTTGAGTGAAGCTTTTTGCTACAAGTCTAGCCTTGAAGAATTGCGTATGGACACCTCTTTTTCTCTAATAGATCCACTTGCACGTAATAGGTCTTACATTCTTTGGTTCGTATATAAGTAACTAGAAGGATTTATAGTACATCGACTCCATTTCGAAGTTCATGGTTTTTATCCATTCTTCTCAATCAATATCATTCATTGTCTTTCTAAATACTCAGGATCTTCAACATTATCTCGGATAATAATCAATGTCTCTAAGAAATTTGTATAGAGAAACAGATTACTCCAATCCTCCCACTACGTCTAGCCAGACAACTTTTCTGACTGGGTGAGATTTGAATATCAAATCTCAATGATTCTTTAACTATCCTTTATGATGAGTTTTCAGCATCTAATGCTGATGAGCTGTCAATAAACCCTTGTTGGCCTTCCTGGAACAACACTTGTTGTAGGATATGTAGCATTATTGGAAGTTACTTACTTCAATACTATTGTCAATTGAGGTTTATGATCTCTAACATTATCATCTTCTAAGAATGTATCATTTGACAATAAAAATGCCTTTTTCTCACATGGGTTATAAAAATAACCCCTTTTGTTTCTTGTTGATATCCTACGGGTAGGCATAGCTTTGAATATGGTTCTAATTTTTTTAGATTTTCTGTTAGCATATAGGTCGAACATTCTCAAATCCTAAAGTGACATAAAATATCTTTATGCTCTTTCCACAACTCATAAGGTGTCTCCGAGACATTTTTAGTAGGTGTCATGTTCAAAATATACAATGCAGTCTCTAACATATATACCCCAAATGATATTGGCAATTGATCAAAGCTCATCATCGATTGAACCATTTCCAAAAGGGTTATATTTCTCCTTTCAGAAACACCATTCTGCTGAGGTGTTTAAGGAGCTGAGAGTTACGATGTTATTCCTTGTTCTACCAAGTAGTTTTGAAATTTTAAGTCCATATCCTCTCTACCACTATCCAATCATAGTGTTTTTATCACTTTATCTAATAGGTTTTCAATCTCAGCTTTGTACTCCTTGAACTTTTCAAGAGTCTCCAACTTATACTGTATTAGATAAATATAATCGTATCTTGAGTAGTTATCAGTGAAGGATACAAAGTACTCATACCCTCCCCGAACTTTAACGTTCATCAGACCACAAAGGTCTGAATGTATAAGTTCTAGGATTGATTTGCTCTAACTCCCCTTGTTGTAAAGGGCATTTTAGTCATCTTGCCCTCTATGCAAAGAACTACTTTTTACTAACCTTTCAACCCTATTGAAGTTTATGTGACCGAATCTTAGATAGTAAAGATACGTGTTGAATTCATGAGAAATTCTTTGTCATTTGTTTGTTCTACTATTTTCTATTTTAAATAATTTTAGTATTTAGAAGTGTGTTACAAACCTTAGGTTTAAGCATATTCAAGTTATTTACGTTAATAGTCGAATAAAGCTTCAAGCCATTCTTTGATATAGAAACTGAATATCTATTAAAATTAACTTAATGAAACTGTTCTACAAGGTAAGAAACTAAAACTAGGTTCATCTTAATCTGAGGAACCAACAACACATTCTCTAATAATACTAAAAAGGATTTGTTTAAAAATAACTCTACATTTCTAAGAGTTGTGCCGAAATAATTACTTCATTGGTACCCACCTTCAAGGTTATCTACACAGGTTTTAGTTGCTCCCAAGAGTCACTTCCCTGAAACAAAGCACATACATGATTCGTGACACCCAAATCTAATATCCAACCATTTGACGATTCTTACACATAACCAGACTCTATAACCAATAAATGAAATTTACCTTCAGTGTCTTTCTTCATTCCTTTGTACTCAGAATAACTCATTTTCCAATGATCGAGCTTGTGACAATGAAAACATTTTTCAAACTTCTCGATCTAAAATTTTCTTGAAGCACTACGTTTACTCTTGCTTTGACCAACTTTTTTCTTCTTAGAGAACTTCCCCTTGAAGGTTTGAACTTTAGACCTAGTCCTTGAACTCGAGTTCTAAGACTATCTTTCTTGGAGACAACATTTGGCTCATCTTCTTTTCCTTTGACTTTTATCACCGACTCAAATTTTTGAAATTCATTAAGAAGAGTTGTTGAGTTAAATGCAATCTTGTTCATAACCACATTTCTTTTAAATTATAAGAAGCTACTTGGTAGCATTTCAAGAATAAAGCTCACCTGACTGGCTTCGTCTATAACGACCACATTCATTTCAGTCGTGTTGAAGTACATCATCATTTAGAATACATGCTCCATGACTAACATTTATAACATCATCTTAGCACTATTGATTATCTGTAGAGCATCATGTTTTACCTGAGACGACGGTTGCCCAAACATCTCAAGAAGGGTTTTCATCATCTCTAAAGTAGTGTCCATGCTATCCAATTTCTTGGATAGAATGTTCGAGACACTTGTCAAGATATAGACTCTAGTCTTGTCATTAGCATTTGTCAACGATCATGTTCTCACAAACATATCGTGCTTCATTAGGTATTGATGTCGGAGGACATTCCTCTAATAAAACAAACTTCTTGCCATATATGACAAAAATTGTGTTGATATTGTTTTTTCATATAGTATAGTTTTCTCCGATTAGTTTGTCGATTGACATTATAGAGATAAGTGATTTAGACATTATAAAGAAAATAAGAAAAAGAATATTTTGAGTTTTATTGCCATGTAAAACATCATTCATGGTTTTGGCACAAATATTGATTTTAATACTTCTCAAGTTAAAATCATAGGAAACTTAACTATAATTGTTATGTTTAGTTCCATGGGGCAACTATAAAGGTTTAGAGTAAATTTCATCAACTAACTGGTGAAATAGTCCTCCGTAGCATGAGACTCCTCTCAACCAGAAACTCAATATCAAGATAACTCTTATCCTTATGGTTCCACTTACCATTTTTTAATCTAAAATTTGGCTAAACTCTTTAACCAGCCCCTTGATATAATTCATCAATTTTAACCAGCTAATCTCTCTCATTAAGTGTCCTTAAATGATATGTCAAGTACTGTTTAAACTTACTGTCCTATCCGTTTCAAGAAATTCACCATGTTATTGACCTTAATTAGTGAACGCATATCAAGAGAGATCGACTCAAAGCTGTCGACAATAGCCCCACTAGGAACTCATGATGCAGTTTTTTATGAAGGTCGCAAGATCACTTGACACCAATCATCTCCCACTATCTATTTTGAAATATGATTCCCTCATACTCAAATGAACTAGGCTAATATGATTCATCTAAGTCCCAATCTTTTACCTATCATGGTTAGATTATTTTTTAACGTGAATAATCAAGTTTTTACACTAAAAACCTAATCACATTAATTGATTCTACACAAAGTGATCTATAAATCTTGGCGTTTCAACCCCCAAGTCGTGTTCCTAGATAAAGTGTCTCGTAAACCGTCATCTTAAGTACCTCAATCCTAGACAAAATCCTCATTAGGCAGAATTCCATTCCAGTCGATCATTACAGAATCAAATTTCTCTTTAATTAATTCTATTAACTAAAGAATTAAGTGATAGCAATTAATCATCTTAGTTCTATCTAACTTTTATCGATTATTAGGCTCTACCACTTTTAAAAATATATTTTAAAAGAATATATTCATTTTTGTAATAGATTTAAAATAATGAATATTTTTTTGTTCTATTTTGAAAAACAAATTTTCAAATATATATAATCCATACATTCAGCATAATCTATTAATAAAAGTCAAATATTTATTTGTGAGATCTACACACCAAACAATCCTAAATATGGAATCCAATTCCTAAAATACATCTAACATATTTAACACATTATTAGGATATATAAATCTTTTTAACCTATGGTGGATTTTAAATCTATATGACATATTTTATGCAACAATCAATATATATAAACAAGTAACATATAATTTAAATAGTTAATTGACCGATTTAATATTTTGCAAATTTCTAGAAAATAAAATTGCAATCTATCCTAAATATTCTCCCAGAATATTGTTGACAACTTCTTGATCGTTAGAAGCTTCGTTTGGGTAAGAACATATCTATTAAATATTTCCTACATGACATATCTATTAACTATTCCCTACATATTTTCCAAAAATCTTTATATATTTAATTAAACTCTAATATAAAATAATTCCTTAAAATTATCCATCAAAATTTTCAAAGATTATGATTTAATTTTAAAAAAATTTATTTTGATTATCTTTTATTTATTATGGTTGGTTACCCATATTTTCAAGAAATATGAAGCATAAAATATACCCTTATTATTTTTCAAAAATATTAAGTATTAAAAAGATAAAATATTTTCCAAAAATATTTTTAGGAAAAATGCTTTTTTCTTTTTTTTTTATGGAGAAAAAAATCCAACTCAAAGAGTTGGGTGGGTCCATAAGCCTAAGCCAAAACACAAAGAAGATCTCATCGACGACCAAGAGGTAATAGATGGGGTGGGGTGGCAGGAAACTGCCCCAAGCGGTTCTGCTGGCATCCTTTTTTAGTTTTTCTTACCTTTTGGGTTTCTCATTCCGGTATTCTTTGTGTTCTTCGCGTTCTTCATCATTTTGTCAATTTCAAATTGCAAATATAGAAAAATAAAAATAGTACAAAGTTTCTTATACCATTTTTTCATCATTTTCTTATACTCAAATTGCAAAATATAGAAAAGTCATTCAATGAAAGTTATAACGAGCAATCAAAAGATTCTTTTTACAACCGCAATCACTTTTTAAGTCTTAGCTTTGATACCAGTTGTTGACAATCGTGTACGGAGGAAGCGTGTGAAAAGTGTAGTAACAATAAAATTTTTCACAATAGTTAATTCAATTAACTAATCTAGATTAATCCAATTAATGTACATGCATGATTCTTAGGTGATTGACATGTTATAAAATAAAGACTCACCTTGATTGACGCATCTGATCAGTTCTGGCGAGTTTTTATGTTGTGAAGGATCATGATAAGATTCTCTAGATCTTCCTTGATTGTTATATTTAGTACTTGGTTGGAAGCTTTTTAGTGAAGGGATTGAAAATTTTGTTAATGGTCTGACTCAGGAGGCAAAAGAGAAGAACTCAGTTACTAGATATGTTTCTCAATTTGAGAATTAAAATACTCTGAACTGGCTGGGATGAGAATGAAATCTCTCAGTACTTCTATTTATAGTAAATGAATATTTTAAATTAAGAAAATACAATATCATTGAATATCCAATATTAAAAGATATTAGAAAAAAAACAAAGATTTTCTCTCCCTATCTAAAATAGGGGATTCCAATTTCACTCCCTCCCACTAGAATCAAAATTTTCATCTTTTTAATGGGTAGGGATTTTCGAATTCAAAATATATCTCATTTATTTATTTTGTTTATTTTTAATTGATATTTATTCAAGAAATTCCAATTCCATAATATATCCAATATATTATTAAATAAATAAATCCCTTAAATTAATATATCTAATATATTAAATCTCTACTTTAATAATTATCCAATAATGATCAATTCAATTAGTATGTCCAACATATCAATTAAGATTCTTTATTTAATAATTATCCAATAATTAAACTAATATGTCAAACATATTAAAAGTTGAGTTCTCTCAATAATTATCCAATAATTACATTTAATTAATTTATATAATAAATTAATTTTTCCTAATTAATATTTATCCAATAAATACTAAATTGATATATTCAATATATTAATTAAGTTTAACCATTAAACTTACTCTTTTAAATTATGTCTCACATAATTAATCTGTGAATTTAAACTCTTCAAATCCACTCTCTTATAAAATAGTGTACCAGCAATTATGAACTAGTTTAGAAACCGGTGAACCTATAGTTGAAACCTATAACAACCTGGGATCCAATTCGTCCTTGTTAACAACATACTTATTCCACTAAAGACATATGATGAACTTTTTCGCTTTATAGAAAAAGTTAACACCCATGAACATAATCGAACATCTCTAATCTGATTCTTCACGAGCTTATTTTTAATTCACACCTAGGAAAAGAAATTTGTTCTACTCTTGTGATTACATCATGCTTCTTAAGCGCCACTGATTTCTCTAATGAGCAAGCTATTTATAGCCCCACTATAAACCAATGAGAGGCGGGTACCTTCTGTTCAAGCCCCAGAATCAGTTCTTAAGGAAATAGCTCTACATTTTTCAATATTGGGGAAGGCATGAAATCCTTCTTATAACAATGCGTCCAAGCCACTCACTACGACAATCCTCAATGTGAGAGGCTTATTGACTCATCGTTGTTTAGTTGGTCTCACCCATTCCATCAAATGACGCTTTTATAAACTAAAAGTTTACAAGCCACTCATGATTGAGATCACATCGATATAGGATCATCATTTACGAAGTAGTTAGTGCAAATCTATAACAAAATTACTAGCTCGATCATAAAACTTTTAATCTCGTTGTATGCAAAAACTCTTTTTTGCATTGGCACCCTCACTTTATCATCACATGAACAACTAAGATCAGGTGTTTATAACTGTTGCAAAGTGGGTCATACCAATAGTGTCCCCAAGTCTTAGGCGCCCTTGCCTTATTCCATATAATATAGAAGTTTTAGATTATTAACTTGAAACTAAAAATCTACTTATATGTCCCACATACTTGTCCAAGTGTACATCCAAATAACCATGTGCATATCACCATTAATCTAACTAATGCGATAAAGGTTGAATGACGTTTGAAAATTAAATGCGCAATTTAGGAAAATAATAACATTTATTAATAACTGAAATATGGCATTAAATGTCTTACATTAAATGTTTGTTCTAACATATAAACTACTATGCCTTTAGGGCACAACCCTTAACAATCTCCCACTTGCACTAAAGTCTTAGTAAGACTATTCCATATTTAGCTATTACATCAAGTCTCACACTTGCTCTAGACTACGAAAGACGCCTCTTGTAAACCTAAACTCATTAGGTGACCCTCAAACACTTTAGCCGGGAGAGCCTTTGTAAAAGAATGAGCAACACTATCAGTCGTGTTTATTTTGGTGACAACCACTTCGCCTCTATGCACTATCTCCCTGATGAGGTGATATTTTCTCTCTATATGCTTCCCTCGTTTATGGCTTCTAGGTTCCCTAGAGTTAGCCAGAGCCCTGCTATTATCACAATATAGCGTGATCGACTTATCCATTCCCGGAACCACATCCAAATCTCCTAGGAAAATTCTCAGCCATACAACCTTTTTTGTTGATTCACAAGTAGCCACGTACTCAGCTTTCATGTGAAGTCTGTGATGTATAACGTGATCTCCAACGCATATCAAAATGATATTGACAGTTGAGTAAAGCTCATCATCAACCGAACCATTTTGAAAAGAGTTCTATTTTACCTTTCTAAAACACCACTCTTCTGAGGTGTTCCAAAAGCTAAGAATTGCGACGATAATTAGGCCCATTTAATAACCATTTGATTTTCATTTTTTATTTTTGAAATTTAAGCATGTATTTAATAAAAAAATTTAGATATATTTCATCCTTTGTTAAATAATATGTAAGTTCTAACCAAATTCCACGGACAAAAATGCTATTTTTTTTAGCTTCTAAATTTTGATTTGATTCTTAAAAATACAAGTAAGATGAAGATATCAAATGGATGAAAACTATGTCGAAGTAATAGTTGTAAGCTTAATTTCAAAAACAAAAAACCAAAAACATAACCAGACTTCAAAAAAACAAAATTGAGGTTGCCAATGCTTAAAAGAAACTAAAAAATTGCAAATTCTAAACTTTTTCTTTTATCTCAATACATGGATAGTCAACTGCCAATACTTAAACAGACCAGTGATAAGAACAATGACTATTTTATGTGATTTTCAATCTAAACAGTCAATTGTAACTAGTTACAAAATTTTAATTTCACATTCTGAAAACATACCAAGCAGATCGGAGATAGAACTACACTGCTACATTTGAAGAATTTTTTTTAGGATTGATCATAAAATTTCCTGAACATATGACATTATAATCAGAACAATTATAACATTAACATCAATGAAATTAGTCTTTCTGATTTATGCTCGAAGTATTTTAAAAAGCTCAAAGCACATTAAGGCACAGTAACACCGGAGCCAGAGACGTAAAGCGTACCAAAAAATGTGGATCTTTTAACGCAAGGCACAGTATATAAAAACACACATATGTGTATGTGTGTATGTATATATGAATATATGTGCAACCAAAATATATTTATAGAAATGAATGTAGTTTTAACTAAAAATAATATATAAAACACACATAAGATTCAACTATTAACCTTATAACCTTTATTTCATGGAGAAAAAAATAAAGTTTAACTAAGAATAATATATAAAATATACTTAAAACACAACTACTAACATTCATTTCATGGAAAGAAATGAAATTTTAATCATGAATAATGTACAAAACATACATAAATATTTCAAAACATAAAAACACTTATTTTGGGATTTCGGATGATCTAGAAGATGGATCTCACTGCACGATTAGCGAATCAGGATCCAAGGGCGACGAGCCTGATTTTGGGAATTGTGGCCCTTGATGGGTGCTCAAGGGCAATACCCTCAAAACTAAAGCTTATAGGGAGAAAATGCAAAAAAAAAAAAAAAAAAAAAAAAAAAAAAAAGTAGGTAAATAGTAAAAAAACACATACACACAAGCCCACAAGGCATAGGCATGCCCTTATTAAGGGCACTTCGTCTTTTCAAGACGAGGCGGATGAATCGCGCCTTGCGCCTTTTAAAATAGTGGCTCGAATGCTTTATTCTTCTCTTTTTTGGCTTGTTTGCCTCTCCAACTTCTCGTGCTTAAATACTTTCGTATCTAAAGCCAACTTTTCTTGCACTGCAAGGCCACAAGTATTTTCAAATTGTCCTCGTCTTTTTCTTTTCCTTCTTTTTCACTAGAAAAAAATTAAAATAAACTAGGGTTTAGGTTTTCTGAAAAAATATTATAACAAACTAGTTATTAATCTTTGTAAAAGTAATAATCTTTTATTCGCCAAAATAATCATTAACAAGCAATAACCGGAGAAGGTGGACATTTTTTTTTAAGTTGGAAGATTTTTTGTAATATTTGTGAATCAAACATTATAACTAGGGTTAGAGACTCAACCATGGTTAGTTTGAGGCTAGGGTTTCATTAACCATTGGGTTAGTGTTCGTATGTTATATATAAGGCAATTTCGGGTTAATTTGATGTTCGACAGAGTTTTAAGCCTCCCTCTTAATGAGTATGAAGAAAAATTTTGGACAGTAACTTATGTGAAAATTCTATAAAAATAAGCTAAAAATTTGCACACTTGACCAATTGAGTATTTTTAGCCGCGACAATATCAATGAAACTGAAAATTCTTATGGGCGACATCACAGAGCACGTTAGCAAATGTCTTACTCGTGACCAAATTAAGTGAATAAGAAGAAGAGCTATTTTCTTCTCATTTTATGCAAAGCTGGAAATAGAGTTCTAAATAAAATAATAAAATAATCACAAACCCTGGCCGCTCTGCGCCCTACAGCCGAAACCCTAGCCGTTCTCCTCCTTCTCAGCAAACTTACAGATCTCGCAACCCACAAGGTTTCGTCGGCGTTCAAGGAAGCCGACGACTGGAAGTTTGTGACTTCAATTCCTGATTCAGCAAGGTTCGCAACCGACCCAGACCCAGCAGGATTATCTCGAAACCCAGCAGGATTCACGACCAGTCCAAAACCGCGACCTATTTGCGACCCATCTGAACTCGCAATCCATACCCGCGAACCGAATTCCATCTGAACTTGCAACCCACTGCTTGTTTCTCCCTGCTGCTGAAGAACAAAGAAAGTTTGGTTGTTTTCCGCGACCCACTGCAATCAAGTCTTGGTTTATTTTTTTTTTCTATTTTGTGATTATTTACCTATTTGGGTTAAATCTCCTGACTAAATACTATTTTTTTCCTAACAAATAGTTGTCACACAATAAATCTCAACTCATCAAAGTTACAGACACTTGGAGAAAAAGTAGCACCGACTAAGGATGATGCCTCATTTGTCACTTGGGATGCTGAAAATTCCATGGTCATGACCTTGTTAGTAAACTCCATGGTAATTATATTTGTTACTCTACCGGAAAAGAACTATGGGACATTGTGACGAAAATGTACTCAGATCTAGGAAATAAGTTGCAAGTGTTCGAATTAAAACTTAAATTGAGTGATATACGACGAGGAAGCAATTATGTCACTTAATATTTTCATTCTCTCCAGAGGCCATGGCAAGACCTTGACCTATTCGATTCTTATGAATGGATGAGTATCGAGGACCAAAAACACAACAAAAAAATAATTGAGGATGAGCATATCTACAACTTTTTAGCAGGTCTCAATATTGAATTCGATGAGGTACATGGTAGAATACTTGGAAAGAATATTTTTCCTACCCTAAAGGAAGTTTTTTCTGATGTTCGAAGAGAAGAAAGTTGTCGAAGTGTAATGATTGAGAAAAAATCTACCAATCCTATAAAAAGTTCTGTCCAAGAAACTGAAAGTGTTGCACTAAAGACATCATAACATGTGAGTAAGCTTCGCATATGGTTTAATCATAACAACAAACCACGACATATTCGTGAAAACTGCTGAAAAATCCATTGAAAACCTGCAAACTGGAAAAGCACTAGACAAGGTGAGAAAATACCAACCAATGTCATCAAAAGCCAATATCACTGAAACTAGTCCTCTCAACAAAGAGCAAATTGATCAACTTCTGCAGAAATGTGACACAAATGAAGTAAAATTTTGGGATCTACATTTTGTGACAACAAATCAGCAATTTTCATAATTGAACAAAACATATTGAAGTAGACAAGCACTGCATAAAGGAGAAAATTGAAGCTGGAATTATATGCATTCCATACATACCAATTACAGAGCAAGTGACTGATGTTTTTACAAAAAGTCTTCCAAAAATAAAGTTGGATAGGATGACAGACAAGTTGCCTATGGAAGATATCTTCAAACCAGCTTGAGGGGGGAGTGTTGGTTATTACAATATTCACTATTTCCATATTAGTATTATGTAATTACGAGTATTACTAATCTAAGGAGATATTATACTGATTACCTTATTTGTATATTATGGTCTTCTCTATATAAGAGACATTTTCTCAATGAATAAGAATAAGAGCTATTTTCCTCTCATTTTAAACAGGTATTGATAGACTTCATCTCTAGTTTGCCCAACCCCGATAGGGTATAATTTGATTTGAATCATCTTGGACTGGTTGACCAAGTGTTGACATTTCATCCCTAGTAGACCTAAACCTAATTACATCATGGAGAAGTGGGCACAATTGAATTTCAACGATATAGTTAGATATCATGGTGTGCCAATTAAGATGGTTTAGATAGATATTCATTTTTCAATAAACGTTTCTAAAATGTGTTTTAGGCTCAAAGTAAAGTTTCAATACAACATTTCACCTACAGATAGATGGTCAGATGGAGCACCTTATTAGATACTCGAGGATAGGTTAAGAGCTTTTTTTGTAAAAGATTGTGTCGATAGTTCGAAAAAATTTGTTGTTGATGAAGTTTGCTTACAACGACAGTTATCAGTCTACCATACAAATAGCCTCATTTTAGGCATTGTATGGTAAGCGTTGCAAATCGCTAACTTATTGGGATGAGGTTGGAGAAAAAAAGCTTTTGGGTCTTGAGTTACTTTAGATAACCAATGACGTAATGCAGAAAATATGAGCTCATATGTTGATTGAGCAGAGTAGACATAAAAGCTGTGCAGATGACTGAAAGTTAACTAATGATGGTTTCCCAATCTTCTATGAGATCTTGGATGGTTGAACGAACCGATGATTTAACTTTTCTTTGTTTTCAAACCCCTTGAACTCGAGATCTCTGCGACAAACGTATGCTTAGCATTTTTGCTTACCACAGTCAACATACGAACTCGAATCTACCGCAATGCATCATTAGTAAAGTAATTTCAGACCCAAACCTTACTTTCTCCAATCTCATCCCAATAAACTGGTGATCTTCAATGCTTACCATAAATTTCTTGAACAGGGCCATTTGTATGGTAGACTAGTAACTATTGTTGTAGCCAAAGAAGAAATCAGGGGGTTCGGTGTCTGGGTCGAATAGATAAGGGATTGGCTAGTTCAGTATCAAATGTGTCTAAGTAGTTTAAATCTAAGGTTGTTCACTTTTACTCCAAATCGTGCAGCTACAAACCCTTCTACTATAGTAAGTGTGGCAACTTCGTCAGTCAAAGGGTCGTTTAAGCGGTATCAGATAAATGAGATACACGCCAAGAAGGACAAAGGGCTTTGTTTTTGTTGTGATGACGAGTTTTTTCCTAGTCACGGGTGTAAGAAAAAGGATTTGCAAGTCTTGTAGTTGCAGGTTTTGGTTGTACGAGATGATACACTGTTAGTTGAGCCTGATGAAGTTACTCGTCCTCCTGAACAATTTGTTGAGGACAATAATGAAGCAGACGGGGCTAATGAGCACGGAATGACAACTTTATCTCTTGATTCATTAGCGGGATTGCATTCACCAAAAGCCCTCAAAATGAAGGGTAGTATTAGTGGAATGGAAGTCATTGTTCTCGTGGATAGTGGAGCTACACACAATTTCATCTTGGAGATTGTAGTATCGAGATTGAAATTTTCCATTGTGTCATCAAGCGATTGTGGAATTGTTTTGGGTACAGGGGATTCAATACGAGCAGCCGGCATGTGTAAAGAAATGGTGTTAAAGTTAGAAAAGTTAAGGGTGGTACATTATTTTTTTTGCTCTTACCATTGGGGAGTACAAACGTATTCCTTGAAATGGCTTGGCTTGAAACTTTAGGAAAAATTGAATTTGATTATCGAGCTTTATAATGCAGTTCAAGGGATTCGTGGTCTGCGAAGTTGTAAGGAGATCCATGGTAAGTTAAAGCTCAGGTGTCGTTGAAGTCAATGATGAAATCCTTGCGGGCTGAAGAACAAGGGTTGTTGGTAGAGATGAATTCACTAGAGGCATTTGGAGTCGAACTAGAAAACACGGATACTGTTCCAAATTGGTCTCAGGTACCCTTCGAATTACACCCTTTGTTATACCCTTTGTTGTCTATGGGAAAAGAATTAGTCAATGTGCGACCATATAGATATCCGCAATTGCAGAAGAATGAAATTGAGAAATTGGTACGGGAGATGTGCTTGGTCAGTATAATTCGACCAAGCACGAGTTCTTTTTCTACCTCTGTGCTGTTAGTTCGAAAGAAGGAAGGGAGTTGGAGGTTTTTGGTGAATTACAGAGCTCTTAATCAGACAATTATTCTAGACAAATTCCCAATTCCTTTGGTGAACGAGTTGTTAGATGAGTTACATGGGGCAACTGTGTTCTCTAAAATTAATCTCAAAGCGAGTTACCATCAAATCCATGTTAAGTCGGAAGATGTTCACAAAACACCGTTTCGTACTCACGAGGGCCATTATGAGTTTTTGGTGATGCCATTCAAATTAAAAAATGCCCCTGCAACCTTTCAAATCAGTGATGAATGAAATTTGACGCCAATTTTTTGCGTAAATTTGTGCTAGTTTTTTTTATGATATTCTAATCTACAGTGAGTCGATGGCAGATCACATGAAACATTTAGCCACAGTTTTAGAAGTACTTCATACACATGTGTTTGTAGCTAATGAAAAAAAAATGCATGTTTAGATTAGCTTGCATTGAGTATTTGGGTCATTTCATATCCCTGAAGGGTGTCAGCGATCTAGTGAAGATTGAGGCGATGGTAGAGTGTCGTAGTCCCATAAATAACAAAGACTTACGCGGTTTTCTAGGCTTGACAGATCGGTGATTTTTTGCAAACTATGGTGCTTTAGCCTTTCCCCTAACACAACTACTCAAAAAATGGAAGTTTTAGTGGTGTGAGGAAGGCGATGATGCTTTTCTAAGATTAAAGCCACTATGAGTAGTGTACTAGTCCTTTGGCTACCAATTTTTTCACAACCTTTCGTGGTTGAAACGGATGCGTCAAGTATCGGTGTGGGGGCAATATTGATGCAGAGTGGACAGTCGTTGGCTTATTGTAGACGAGCTTTACCCATCACACATCGTGTTAAACCGGTGTGTGAACGCGAGCTGATGGCTACGGTGTTTGCTATTCAACGTTGGCGAGCTTATTTGTTGGGCCAACATTTTGTGGTACGTGCAGATCAAAAGAGTCTTAAATTCTTGTTAGAACAACGTGTGATTGATGGGAGTACAACATTGGATCTATAAACTAATGGCATATGATTTTCTTATCGAGTATAAGAATCGTTTCCATCACCAACGTCGATGAACGATAGCTTATAGGTGGAATGCCAACCGCAAGTGGTGGTTGGAATGCGTGAGTCGGCGGATATTGAGGGTGGACGTGAAGTGTTGATTCAATGGGAAGAACATGTGAGACCCTAATTAGAAGATAGATTTTGGGATAGTAATATTTTATGTTTAAGGGCATGTTAGTAATTCGCCATTAGTTTTGTGCTTAAATTAGAGTGTAGAGCCCTGGAAAGATCATGAAAAATGTATGTTTTGGTATAGTCTTTGAAGGAGACTTTGAGAGAGTCCTAGCCCTCTCGAACGGCTACGGGGTTGTAACGTCCGTTATTATCTTAATATATCGTCTTGTTTGTTATCATTCTCGGTGTTCTTTGTCTCGTGTTGGTTAAGACTATCGGTGTCTCAACAAGTGGTATCAGAGCAAGTTCTTTCCATGGGGTACAATGAAGACGTGTTGGAGCTACAAGCAACTACGGCTAAACAACAAGAAACAAGGGATGAAATGGGTCAAATCTTTAAGGCCATACGAGAAAATTTGAAGGAAATACAAGTAAGTTTGAAGGAAATACAAGTAAGTTTGCAAAACTCCGAGAAAAATGAGGAGATGGAACAAAACAAAGAAGTCAAGGTGGGAAATGAGGCTAAAGTAAAAAATGGAGTAGTCATGGATGAAGGTGTTTCTATAAAGCTTCATGCACCAATAACTTGGAAGAAGATGTTCATCCTGAATAAAGTGTTTTTGAAAAGGAGAAAAAGAGTTGGCCAACAGCTCGATCACATTTCGATCGATGAAAAATTCATGAAGATGAAGATGAAGAAGAAGGAGCCAAGGAGAGAAAAAGCAAAGAGCACACACCGACGGTCATATACTCAAAGGGGGAGAGTCTGTATCCGAGCAAAATTTTGGAACTTCAATCTTCAAACAAAAGAAAGAAATAATGGAAGAAGATTCATGTTGATGAAAGAGAGGGAAATATTGAGAAGGACGAAGAAGAAGAAAAAAAAGGTTGTTGTTTGGTAGAGAAGAAGGAAAAAAAAAAGAAAAAATGGGATTTTACTTAAAAGATGAGTAAAAGAAGAGAAAAGAAGACTTTGTCATAGAGGAGAAAAGAGATTTGCTTGGAGATTTGACATTTTGGAGTTATAATTTTTGATGTGACAAGACATTTACCACTTTGTAAGAATAGGTAGGATTTTGGGGGGTTTGAATGATTTTAACAAAAAATGGATGTTATATTATTATTATTATTTTCTAAAAAAAAAAAGAAAGAAAAAGAAAAGTGCATTTCATTAATTAGATTGTGTGGAAATGGTCGATTGTTGTAATGTGTTGTAGAACCCACACCTTGAGGACAAAGTGTCTTTGAGAATGAGGATTTGTGAGACCCCTAGTTAGAAGATAGATTTTGTGATAGTAATATTTGTTGTTTAAGGGCATGTTAGTAATTAGCCATTAGTTTTGTGCTTAAATAGTAGTGTAGAGCCCTTGAAAGGGCATGAAAAATGTATGTTTTGGTATAGTCTTTGAAGGAGACTTTGGAGAGTCCTAGCCCTCTCGAACGGCTACGGAGTTGTAACGTTCGTTATTATCTTAATATATCGTCTTGCTTGTTATCATTCTCAGTATTCTTTGTCTCGTGTTGGTTAAGACTATCGGTGTCTTAACAGGACGATACGGGAGGATGCAACGTGGGAATCAGTGACCATTATCCAACGTCAATTTCCTAATTTCCACCTTGAGGACAAGGTGACTCTTTGAGGAGCGAATATTGATACATCCCCAACCATGTTGGTGTTTTATAGGTGTAAAAAGAAGGCTGCAAGTGGAGTAGGGTGATTAAGAAGCACGGGTGAGGTGGCACGTGTGCAGGTGTGGGGGTTGATTATTTTGTAAAGTTGGCCGGAACAGTAGTTAAGATTATCCAATTTCTTTCTTGTATTGATATCTCTTTGAGATCAGAGAGTGAGGGGCTCTAGAACCTCTTATTGTTGTTGTTTTGATAATAAAAGTTGGTTAGATTCTACTATAATTCTTCCAAACACGCCATCAACATACAATGCAGCCTAATTTTGATTTTGCAGGCATTTTTTACTATCAATATTTATAATTTCAAAAAAAAAAATCATTAATATTACAAAACTTTCAAGCAGTTGAGGCCAATAAAGAAAGAAGAGTAGACAGCCTACAATGACAAGAAACCCTGTGAAACGAATGAAGAAAAATGAACACACAAATTTAGGCCCCTTGCCTCGGTGAACTCTGCCGCTTTAGAACTCGGTGTTCATTTGCTGAATCAAAATTATTTCGCTCAGGTTCAACAGAAACCTGAAAGCATTTTGTCAATAATCACACAAAAAATATTGAAAGAAGCAATTCAATGGAAATAGTAACTGAAATAAATAATAAATTAAGTTAAAAGGTTCTATTCTCTTAAAATTTTATCCAATAAATGATCAACTTAATGGTCAAACAGGTGAGGATGATTTCAGAAGCTAAAACAAATGGAAGTGTTTTTTTGTGGTATTAGAAAGCTAATAAAAATAAACTTTTGCGACTAGAACATCTGAAACGAGTTAAAGTAATCACTCAAAATACTTACTCATTTCTAATCACTCAAAATAATCACTAATTCTTAAACATTCTTTTCTAATCATTCATTTCTAATAACTCATTGTAATCCCTCAAAATTATCATTCATTTCTAACCACATCTAAATGAGCTATTGTCTAAAACTATCAATCAAACGAACTATTAAGTGCAACTCCTCTACAAATAACCACATCCAAACGAGTTATTACTAAAACCCAAATTTCTAGTTACTCAAAATAATCCCTTTATCTAATTATATTAAATCACCAATCAACCTAAAGATAGGTAGAGATAAATTTAATTATATCAAATTCATAACACTCTCCCTCACTTGTAAATTAAAAAAATTTAGAAAGTCCTACGAGAGGAATTAATTTTAAATGGAGAGAAAACGACTTGACAAGGATTTGAATTCATGACCTCCTATTCTAATACCATATCAAATTATGTTAAACCACCGATTAACCTAAAAGCTTAAGTTGATAGGTTGGAGTAAATTTAATAATATCAACTAACACTCATTTATAATCACTCAAAATAATCACTTAAAAATTCCACTTCCAAACACCTTCAATAGAATTAGCAAATACGACCATGGATTGCCAAACTAAGAAAGAACTTTAGCTACTTCCAATCGGTTATGCGTCCATTACCAAAGAGCCTGTGTAATTAATTGGGCTGAGAATAAGCAGGTATAAAAGGAACGTTCGCCCCTCCGACGGCAGGCAAAATCAGCAAGAAAACAGTTTCAAATTAAACTGTCCGTTGAGTTGAACGATGATACTGTGTTATACACTCATGAGGATGAAGTTGCAAGTACAAGCATGAAGGAGATGATGGACTTTTTGATCAACTATTTGCAACATCAGCTAGCAGTCTGACAAGTGGTCTAGTAGTGTACTACAGGGTGGGCAATACAGTCTTCCAAAGAGAACCTAGACGACATAACATCATCGCTAGGATTGAAGGTCAGATGTACAAACTACACTGGCAGTAGGGAATGCTGTGCAACTCAAAAACGGTACTCGGTCGAATGATAAAGTAAAGAGCCTCCCTAGAGACTAGAACAATAAACCAAAAAGGCACGAGGCAGCAGATAATGTTCTGATTGACAACTGGGAATTTTTATTGAATGGTGAAAAAGGTTAGTGCTAACTGCTAAGCAAACATCAGCCACCGATCAAGTGGAAGCAAACCTATACAACACACGATCACTCTCAGAATTCCACCTTGTGGACAAGGTGTTTCTGAATCCTTGAAGAATTGCAAGAACTCTTAATGTAGAAAGGGAAAATATGAGAATTCCTTAGTAGATGGTTCGTGCAAGAGAGAGGGAAATTATTGTGAATATAAACATGTGTAAGAAGATGAGGAATAAGAGGCTCCTATTCCTAGTACTCAATTTCACCGTAGATTTGTTATTCGTTATATTGTCTTAGCTTTTTGCATGACTGTTGGATATTAATGTAATAGGTTTAGGGCCTCAGTAGAATTATGAATAATACAAGGGTATATAAGAAATTAGTAAGAAAGTTTATTAGGATTTTCTATTATAAATAGAGGGTGAGGTGAGTGAGAAAGGTATCAAAAATATTGAGGATTTGCTTGTGAGCTCTTAGAACTTGGTTTATTTTGTAGTTCTTGGTTATTTCATTATTAATATGGATTGGGTCTTATCAATTTGGTATCAAAGCTATTGGGTACTAGTCATGGGTCGAGCGTGCGAGACATTGGAAGAGTTTGCGAAACGTTTCGATGGGTTGATAGCATCTTTTCAAGAGGAGAACACAAAGGCTGGGAATGAAGAAGATTAGAAATGGAAGAATTCTAAGGCATGGAAACAGAGATGGTTAGAGATGGAAGTTAGGAATCGAAAAAGAATCGAGAGAATCGAGGTTGCGGAGGAAGCAAATGCACGAAAAGAATCGCTACAATCAAATCTCAAGAAAGAGCCACTGACAGAGCCAAAAATTGGGATTGTAGATTCAAATTTCAATCAACCATGGCCATCGGGGGAGAAGAATAAAAGGAAAAAAACGTCCATATATATGTCGATTCAACTCTCCTAAGTGACAAAAGAAAAAAAGAAAGAAAAATATGACAGTTCTAGAGAAAAAAAGAAACCGACCTATGTATTGTTGGAGGTCAAAAAAAAAGTATCGTCGAGGACAATGGAGGTCGAAGAGGAAGCGCCATTGTGCGAAACGGACGCCGGAAGAGATTGAAGAAGACGTCAATGGAGGTAGAGATTGATGAAGTCGTTATCGCACCAAAGGTTGCTGGCAGAAGCTTCACAAGCCATCGAAACTTCTTGAAGAAAGGAAAAAGGAAAAAAAATTAAAAAATAATAATAATAATAATAATAAAGAGTGATAGGCGGCTAAGGTTTTTTGTTGTTACAAATGAGATATGGAAAAATGCCCTTATGTAATTGTGTTTTGAAAAAAAAAAAGAAAAGAAAGAAAAGTAAAAGAAATTAGAAGAAATGGCGGGTAGGGTTTATTTTTTACAAAATGAGGATTGCAAGGTGAGAATGAGCTTGGTTAGGACTTGGGCCAATTTTTAAACAATTGGTTTAGAAATGGGCTGGGCTTAGGAAAAAAAATAAAGTCTGAAGCTTTCTTTTGGGCATGGGCTCATTTTGTGGGTGGAATGGGTGATGTAATTGGGGACTTTGGTTTGAATTTGTGTTTGGTTATAAACACTCTTGAATCAACATGGACGACATCTCCATTGCTTCGATTATCCGCCGCCATAACTCCAACCACCGCTGCTGCGGCCGAAAAAAAAAATTCCTTTACTTTTCATTTTGAATTTTGTACCCACACCTTGAGCACAAGGTGTGCTTTAGAGGTCAGTAATGATAGGTTTAAGGCCTTAATAAAATTAGGAATAATATGAGGGTATATATGAAATTAGTAAAGAAGTTTATTAGGATTTTATATTATAAATAGAGGGTGAGGTGAGTGAAAAAGGTATAAAAAATATTGAGGATTTGCTTGTGGACTCTTAGAGATGATTCTCTAGAGATGGGAGGTTCCAAATCCTATTAAAACTTGGTTTATTTTGTAGTTCTTGGTTATTTCATTATCTATACAGATTGGGTCTTATCATAATGATATATCATTATTAACGAAGATCTATTGTTACTTATGTGTTATTTTCCATTTATTTTGTATTTGGAGATTTTATTATTTGTCACTGGTTTGGTAAGGTATTGGATACCTTACCTAAGGACCTCGTTTCACCCCAAGATTGAGTTGAAAGCTAACAATGATACAACAACTAGTCAAAAGATAAGTTCAGATATTTTCTTTCCTTTACTTGGGATCAAAAGCAGAAAAGAAAAGCCAAATTAAATCAACTACATGGGAGGTACTTGGATAAGGGGTAGAAACTGGGGATTCCACCAAGCTCATACCTTTATAAAAAATTTCAGAGGCAGCGTTGTGAAAACATGAAGCCAGCTCACTTCGACTGTTTCAGTTTTGGCAATCACATCTCCATGCAATATGATGAAGTAGAAAGGAGGGAGGTTGTGAGCAGGGACCCCCATCGGGAAATTACTACTAGTTAATTCGCACCTAGGAGTCATCTTCCTTGGGCAATTTGTTAATTGCTGGTGTAACGGTGTCCCATAAAAATCCATTTTCAGATCCAACGGAAAGCTTGTCGAGATCTGTTTCTACAGGTCCTAAAAAAGGCTTCATATGTGCAGCATACGTATCTGCAATTCCATGAAGATACAAAATATATATCGATAGATGGATACATAAAAGTTCTCATATCGATGGAGCAGTATGTTGAAGGAATAAAAGGTAGTGTAAAATCAAACGGAAAGATATAGAACAGAATAGAAACGTAGTCTAAGTCATCGAATTAAAAAAGAGAATACATTTTTGCACTTTTACCTGCCAAATTATGAAGTGCATTTTCAGCAGCTTGTTGTTGAGCATCATTCCTTGTCTTACCCAATCCAACACCAATCTTCTCGCCGGTAAACAAAACCTTAACCACACATTAAGAAAAATGAATTTAGCCACAATATAACACAATTAGAATGATCAACAAGGCTTTCCTAATTCCAAAAAAAACACCTTTCAGATTTTATAATCTACTTGCACCTACCAAGGCAATGAAACATAGGAATGGAACAATATTAGAAACTATCTTACTCCACAAGCACTTGAAAATCAACAATCCAGGAAGATTTTTTCATTCAAAACACTGTTTTAAAGGCGCACTGACACAAGTCGTACCTTTGGCACCTTGCTTTGGGCCTTGGCAACATCCACTTTCACTTTAACTCATATTCTCCCACTTCTCTAGTACTTATCCAGTTATCCACAACACCGACTGTGAGTTTTTCTCAGTAATAATAATTGAATCTTATATATGTTTTTGTTGTGTTGATTGGTAATTAACATAATGCAACATGGAATCAGAGTTAGAGGTCTTGATTTTGAACCTTTGCTAAATTGTTTCCTTCCTATTTAAAATTAATTCTACTAGTAGGACATTTCTAGAATTTCTAAGTCCACAAGTGAGGGAGGGGGGTTAGTTGATACTTGATATAATTAAATTTACCCAAACCCACCAGCTTAAGCTTTTGGGTTTATTGGTAGTTTAACATAATTCAACAGTTTTTATATATTATTCTTGATTAAGACTCCATCTCTTTCCATGTGTTAGAATAAATAATAGGATTATATTTGGGTTGGTTAAGATTGTATCTAGATATTATAGGATTATATTTAGGTTAGTTAAGATTGTATCTAGATATTATAGGATTATATTTAGGTTAGTTAAGATTGTA
>JBBMEG010026380.1:0-23991 GCA_037832605.1 Cyclanthera cordifolia
ATATATAAGCACCATGGCTAGATACCAATGAGTGAAAAATAAGTTGTTTCTAGTGGTTGATATTTGTTCTTCCCCCACTGTTAACTCTATTTGCTTCTTAATGTAAGTTTTGGCTGTCAAGCTAGACTTGTATAACGTGGAGTTAAGAAATGAAGCTTAGGCTTGATACTTAGATTTACTAAGTTGACAGACTACATAGCATGTACTTATGAAGCCCACTTTTTATACAACACATTATCTTTTATAAATTGTATTCCAAACCAAAGCATGACCTCAATTTTTTGTTACCACTTAGCAGAATCCAGATTGCTATTATGTTATTTTTAATAAGCATAATAGTAATGACTAATGAGCATTGTAATAGTAATGGCTACACTGTTGGTACACCTCTGGTAAAGCTGTAATTATTGACTTGAAACTGTCTAGTTTAGGTGTATATGCTGGCGACCCTTCAAAGCTAAGCATGAAAGCAGCTTTTGGTAAGGTCTGGAAGCTAGAGCAAAATGGTGGTAGTATTATTGGGGGTACTTTCAAAGCATTTCAAGAAAGGAATAAAGCTAACAAGCCGCCAAGAGATCCGTAATGATTAACATCACAGACTTTCTCCGTTTTTCTTTCTTTTCCCCTCACCACTTCATGATATAAAGCTTGTTTAGTGACCAACTTCTTACATTCTAGGCGTCTGCCAAAGCCTAAGGGCCAAACTGTTGGATCTTTTAGGAAAGGACTTTCTATGTTGCCAAATGCTATTTCTACTTGGTAAGTACTAATTAAAAATCAAATTTTCTGGTAAGTGTTTTGACTACAGTCTCTGAGTTGGTCATTTATTCAACATTTTCTATTGATTGTAGCTTGGGCAGTAAAGTAAAATTTTCTTGGAAGCTAGCTAGCATCAGTAAAGTGGATGAAGGTTATAGTTTGACGTATGAAACACCAGAAGGGTTAATCTCAATTCTAAGCAGAAGTGTCATCATGACAGTTCCTTCTTATATTGCCAGCACTCTCCTGCGTCAAGTCTCGGTAATTTAATTTCCTGACACTTGATTTTTTGTTAAGGTCTTGACAGGAGTATTTTTGTGATGTTAGTTTTATAATTTTAGCTTTTCCACTGCTTTCTTTAGTGTCAATAATTGTAGCCATACCCTTTTGTAACCCATATCGCCTGTTGATCAAAATCTAAAAAATGGATGTGTACAAGTTATAACTTATATTTTATTAGGTGATTTGCTTCATTCAACAGTGGATTTTGAGTTTATAATAGCATGGAATTGACATTGTGGAAACACAAACATTTGTCAGATTGCACAATAGATGTTTAAGGTAGAATCAAAGAAGAGAACCTCCAAATCAGTATCAAGGTCCAGCTATTGATAAAATTTTCTTTTTTGAAGATTATAAATTCTCTTATATCTGAACTTCAAGAAAGAGACCATTTTTTTGTTGTTGTTGGGGGGTGATATTTCATATGTATGTTCAGAATATCCATTGTTTTTTCTTTTTTTTTAAGAAAAAAAAACATTTTACATATGGGATGAGAGTACAAAAAAGGGTGGGAAAGGTCAAGATCCAAAAGAAACTAAGGAAGATTACAAATAATTCTTCTAGGCATAAAGACCAAACCATAACTTTTGGGAGAAGCATAGTTTTCATCGAAAGAGCTACAAAAAACAAATTGTGAAAAAACCTATCAAAGATATATTTAGAATCATTCAAAGTTCTATTTTTTGTTTCTAGCTTTAGGTAGCCAAAGATTCCAAAAAAGGATCTAAAAGTTGGAGCCAAAGGATTTTCTTCTCGTTAATGATAGAGGGTGGCCGGTGGCTAAGCAAGAGAAGTCAACGAAGCCTCTAATGTTTTGAAGGAAAGCAACCTGCGGGTTGAAAGAGGATTGGAGAGTAGCCCATAGCCCCAAAACCTATTCACAAAGGTTCATTCTTTTTGTAGGAAGTTTGCAAAGGGATCAAAATGGAACAAATTTGAAAGTTCATGGACCAAAATAGAACAAACTTGAAAGTCTAGAGACTAAAATTAAACTTTTGATAATCTAGGGACTAAAATTAAACTTTTGAAAGTCTAGGGACCAAACTGGAACAAATGTGAAAGTCTAGGGACTAAAATGATATTTTAACCATTATTATCTAACAAGGAAAATGTATTTTTTATAAAAGAAATAAAAATTCTAGATTTGAAAAAAAGAAACGAAACCACTCATTTTTCTATACAATTTTTAGAAACGTTCTTATTTTTGGTAACAAGAAACAGGAACAGTTTACCAAACAAGTATGTTTCTCAAAAATTGAAAACAGAAACGAGAAACAGGAAACGGGAACGTTATCAAACGAGCTCTCATTTTTCTACAAAATGTTTAGAAACATTCTTTTTATTTTTTAGAACAAAAAAACGAAAACAATTACCAAACAAGTCCGTTTCTCAAAAATCGAAAACAAAAATGAGAAACAGGAAACGGGAACGTTACTAAACGAGCCTGAACCTTCCAACTTCTCTCTATATGCCAATTCAATCGTGATTATTATTATCCATTAAGAAGAATTATAAGTTATCTCCCATTATCTTTGCATGTGTTTGTGGTAAACAAAGGGTAGGTTGATTGAAGAAGTTGTGCCATGCTGAGTTGTTGCTGCTTATTTCCTCAACTCCTTGTAATTAGTATGTCTGTGAATTGTACAAGTTTTGGCCTGATATGAGCTAGAAAATTTAAAGGCCACATAGCTGATTATCTTCTGAGGTTTCTGTTTGCTGTATACAAATCTATCTAATGCTTTCTAAAATTTGAATAAAGAAAGTATATGCATCCAACTGTAAGATACTCTATTTACTCACTAGTGCAGAATGCATATATCTCTCAAATTCAGTGAAGTGCGTGAAACTGGTGCAAGAACAGGAAGTTTATAATTTGTTAGTTGTGTGACTCTCTTTTCTAAGTTTTGTTTCTCTTTGATGATTATCTTTGACTGCAGGTGACAGCTGCAGATGCACTTTCAAAATTTTATTATCCACCAGTTGCATCAGTGACCATATCATATCCAAAAGAAGCAATTAGGAAAGAATGCTTGGTAGACGGTGAACTGAAGGGATTTGGTCAATTGCATCCTCGCAGCGAGGGGCTGACAACATTGGGTAAATATGCATTCTTTACTTTTCATTTGGCATATGGTCCCTGACTTCTGTTCTCCAAATTTTTCCGTAGTTTTCTCGCAGCCGTAACTGTTGGGTAAATGTGCATTCATGTTTACTTTGTTGCAGGAACTATATACAGCTCATCACTTTTTCCCAATCGAGCACCGGATGGAAGGGTATTACTCTTGAACTTCGTTGGAGGAGCTACTAATACTGAAATTCTTTCTCAGGTAATTTTTGTACCACAATTTGGAAATGATCTTTCTGAATCATATTTAAAGTTTCATCGGGAAAACTAAAGGCTTATCGTTATATCTATGTTTATGCATGGAAGTGTTGAAATGATGGTACCACCTGTTAGGAAAGTCTCAATTACTTTTTGTTACTCATTTTTTTAGATGAGTGACAATTTTTGGTTCTATTTGATTCTTATTTTTTGTTTTTGGAAATTGTGCTTGTTTCTAATATATTCTCTGCCTAGATTTCATGTTTTTTTAACAAAATATTTGAATTCTTATCCAAATTCTGAGAACAGGTTTTCTTGGACTGTTTTTTTTTTAGTTTTCAAACCATGGCTAGACTTTTTTTTTTCAACAAAAGTAAAGTAAGATAACAAAACAAGAAAAACCATAGGTGGAAATAGTATTTATAAACTTAATTTTCAAAACTCAAATGGTTATCGAACAAGGTAAGATATTTCAATGAAAAACACTCAAACTCTTGAATGAATATTGTTTTTTCTGCTCAGCCTTTGACAACACTTTCACTCGACAGATTTTTGCTCATATATGGTTGAATACTAATTAAATTCTATCTTCTATGCCTACCTTGTTTCTTTCTACCATTATTATTACCATTGACTTAAAGTGCTTGCGCGATAACCAGACGGAGAGTGAACTTGTCGAAGCAGTCGATCGTGATTTGCGAAAAATCATCATAAATAGGAACGCAGAGGATCCCGTGCTATTGAGTGTGAAGGTGTGGCCGCAAGCGATTCCACAGTTCTTGATTGGCCATGATGATCTGTTGGATGCTGCCAAGGGTGGACTGAGAAAAGCTGAAATGGAAGGGTTGTTTTTAGGTGGAAACTATGTTTGTGGTGTGGCCTTGGGGAGATGTGTGGAGAGTGCTTATGAAGCTGCAGCTGAGGTTGCTGATTTTTTGTCCAAAAAAGTAAATAAATAGTTGCTGCCTTTTTGCTGTTCACTATGAATGAGGCATATGGAAATTAGTGAGTGCAGTTATGGTTTAAGCTTGATTTTGTCTTGTTTAATTGCCAGTAAATGGTTTTTTAATCCTGATTTTTGGATGATTTTGTACATGTAATTGAGCTCTTTCTTTTCTTATCATTTCTATTCAGGCGCCAACTTTTTGGCCATATCACTCGGTTCAAAGAAGTATTATAGTGCATACAAAAAAAAAAAAAATAAAGCAAATAAGTTTAGGACTATATTTTGGATTTTTTTTCGAGAACTTTAAAAAGTTTGAAAAAATACTCATAAATTTTATCAAATGTTTCAGAAATGTGCATGCCGTTAAATTTAGAGGGAAATCGTTAAAATTTGGTTTAAAAAATGCTCTTGAATTTTAAAAAGTTAAAAAAAATCTTTGGTTCTAAAAGAATATTAAAATATCTTCGCAATTATGTTTTAAACCAAAAAGGTAACATTTTGTTTGAATTAATGTCAATGACAATGTAAAATATTTTTTTTAAAAAAATTGTTACTCCAAAATAATTATTCTTCTTTCTCACTTTATGTATTTTTATTTTTTATGATAATATAAATATATATAATTTGATAGATCGTAGTTAAAATTTAATCAACTAAGTTTCAAGAAGTCAAAATTCATAGCCTTAACCATCTCTTGATTAATAAAATACGAAACAACATTAAATCGTTGTTGAGATGGTTTTTTTAAATTCAATAATAGTTTGAAAACTTAAATCAGGTAAAGATATTATTCACTTTTTTTTAATTTGAATGATAATTTATTATTGTTTTATTTAAATAATTTAGTTTACTTAATGTTTGAATTTCATGTCAAATTCTAAGGATGAATGATAAATTCTCAATGACTTCATAATCGCTTTCAAATTAAGATTTTCTTACATCAAGATGGTCTCGAATGGACATCTTAGCGGTTGAGGCGTGAGGCATTTTAGGCATGATTTCTCAAGCGTCTTGGGTGCAAGACTGCCATTGAAGTATAATTTTTTTTGGCCTAGAGACATGATATCAGACCCTAAATGTAGTGAGGCTCATTGCATTCAATTGGCTGATTGAAAAAAAATGCATCAGTTTTTAAACTAAATTTAGAGTTTATTTGTAGCATAGTGATTTATTCAAACATTTGGTTTCTTTTTAACAATTGCTAATATAACATTAAACATTAAAATTTAAAGCACATTACAACTAAAGTACAACTAGTCTAAAAGTATTAGTTAGTTTAAACTATCATTCAACGTGCCCTCTATGTAGGGTTTGTGATTCCTCTCCCTCCAATTTGTACTAAAAAAAACTTTTTATTAGATGTGTTCAGATAACTCGACATCCGAATTAACACGATCAAATTTAATACTCAAAAGCAAATGGTTGGTCGGGTTGATGGATTCATCAACTCGAAATTTGTGATTGATCCAAAAAATCTCGTTAACTCAACTCCGTGTACACCTCTACTTTTCATATTTCGAAAAACAAAGGTAAAATAACAAATACATAAAATAAATAATTAAGAACAGTTATAAGAAAAATATATTAAAAAATTAATTTCAACATCTGACTTACCATTCAATTAATTAAACAACTAACATTAACACATAAAAGTAACTCATAAGTTAAAAGTATATATATATAAAAAAAAATACAATCAAATATGTTAGGTATTTGAAACAAAGCTTTTAACATTTTTCTAAAAAGATTAACGATACATATAATTAATAAAGTTTTAATAGCCAAGAGTATTTTTCAATCTTTTTAAAGTTTTTTTTTTTTGCATTTTTGAAACCAAACTTTAACGATTTCCATCCAAATTTAACGGCATGAATATTTCTGAAACATTTTGTAAAGTTCACAGTATTTGTGAAACTTTTTAAAGTTTAGGGGCATTGTTGAAAAAAACCCCAAAGTAGAGAGATATATTTGATAATTTAGCCTAAGTTTATTATTATTTTATAGAAAGCACTTAAACCATTCATAAGAAACTTTTTTTAATGGATCATAATTCAGTCAATATAAATGTCAATCACAAAGAGATCATACATTTGAATATCTCAAATCTAATTGTTATTGAACTAAAAAAAAAAAAAAAGCAAGAATATAAACGTTAATATACGTACTTTTGTGGATATTTTAAGCCCTTTACTAATTGTACCAACCAAGTACTTAACAAAAACATTAATGACATATTTGGATGGGAAGAGGAGAGGGAAAGAATGAAGGGAGTTGGAAAGAAGGTTCGAAAGAGTGGTGGTAAAAAAAAAAAAAAGGTTATAAATGGTCTCCTCAATTCCAGATCAACCATCCATGTAAAGCATGTGTATATCTGTGGAAGTACACAAAAGAAAATGGTGAGTTATTAAACTCAATAGGGATCCCTAGCTCAAGATCAGTAAAAGCATGAATAAAGTCATTAGCGATAAGTGCACATTAGAGATCCCTAGCTCAAGATCAGTAAAAAATAATAATAATTGAAATTCGTGGCGAACTCGATCCTCGTGGTTCCCCGACGGGAATTCTTGCGAAAAGAAACGGTGAATTTCGCAGGGATGGGGACAGGGACGAGGAAGCCATTCCCTGGCCCCGCCTCGACCTGTGAACATCTTTAGTGCACATCAAAGAGAAGAAATAATCAATGCACAGTGTTGTCAGGGTAACCTAGGAGTATTTACCTACTCGATCTTATGATTATACAAGATAAATTACCTAGGTATCACGTATAACAGAATTGCCTATCAGGACTTATGATGATACAACGTGCTTGGGTATCATCGATATTGAGATTACCTGTCAGGTCTTATAATGTAGTAGATGTTATGTTTGGGTATCACATAGTGATTACCTGCTAAGTGTTATAATGAAGTACATAATATGCGTAGGTATCATATGAGAATAATTACCTTCTAGGTCTTATAGTGAATAAATATGAGTGCCTTGGTATCTCATGTAAATGGATTACCTACCAGGTCTTATAAAATAGTATACTAGTATACTAAGCAGGACATCATGAAGCAACATGTTAGCAAACATAATAGTATAATGTGCTTGTATTTTAGAATATCATGTGTAATATTTATCATGTTTACCTAACATGGATTCACAGTACAATTTAGTAAGCACGAGTCAAACAACATGGCATCAAACATGTATATTATTCATAATTCAAGACAAATTCATCTAGAATCAGAATCTCATACACTCTAATTACTTCTAAACATGCTTATAAGTATCCACATGATCTCAAGCTAGGGTAACAAGTCCCTTATCTTGGCTGAAATCCATTAAGGTTGCTCAAAGAACTCGAACTGTAGCTTTAGAAAGTTTTTCCAACAAAAGCTGGCAAAAACAGTATCAATAAGTAAAAATTAGCACCTCAAACCATTAAATCAGGAACAAGGAGCAGGTTCAAGAGACAAGATGGCTGCTTCGAATTAGTTGTTCGGAACTGAAAGCAACTTCTAACACTTGTTGACACAACGGCGGTTCGAGATTGGTGCTATCAGAACTGGAGCTACAGGCGTTGCGAGACAAAAAATCAAACCCCCTGCCTGATTGGTCGTAAGCTCCACAAAGATGGGTGCAAACTAGAGCGCGACACACAACAACTACCCACTGGCTGGCGGCGGCGACTGATAGAACAGTAGGTCGACACCCTCTGCAAAAGCACTAACGATACGAATTCGCTTGGCGGTTGTCGACGACAACAGTTGTTGTCTCCTTCAAATACAAAAGTTGCAGAAAAATAGAGTAAAACACAATGTTGTCCGTTAAGAAAAATGATTGTGATTTGACCTTAAAATATTAGATGACAACAGTTGTTAGTCTCCTTCAAATACAGAAGTTTCATTAAAATTTGATTTTGGTTAAAGTTTAAATTTAAAATACTATTTTAATATTTAGATCTCGTAGGTGGTTAAGAATGAATCTAAATATTAATTAATTAAATCTGCAAAATGTATTTAATTAATTAATTATTTGATTATTTTTGAAATTTTCTTTTTAGGCATAAATTTTAAGTCCTTAAAACTTTATAGCTATTTTCTTAATTAATTTATGTAATCTAGCTATTTCCTTAGTTGACCCTTCCATTTTTTCCTAGAAAAGTATATAATTATTTATTTAGAAAAGTAGCTAGGTGAGTTATTTATCTTTTTAATTATGATTTTATTCCTCAACCCTTATTATTCTGCATTTATGTCATTAATATGTACTAGTATGTATATCTATGTACCCCAATTTTTTATGAACTTTCAAATATGCGTTTTAAGTTGTGGTCTCAAAATTGAGCTTTTTTCAACGAATTTTTAGATTAAAAAAAATCAGCAAATACAGAAGTCACAAATACATATTTGCAATATTGGTGAGTATGATATGTGATTGATCTTAATTATTTGTTTAGTAAAGAATTGGAATGGTGGTTTGATTGTAACTCTCTTCACTTTTTGACGCATAATTGTGTGTAGATGGACAGTCAAAATGGAGGCCACTCTCAGTTGCATACAATGGTATTTTGAACGACAAAGATATATATTCGAATTTACAATACAACTATTGCAGCTAGAACAATCATATACCAACTTATATCGTCGATTGAAACAAATCTCTAATTAGATGGACAGTCAAAATTTGATCAGATATCACTCTTCAAAAAAGATGCTAAAAAATGAAAAGTTATAACCTTAAATAAGAATCACGATGTACCATGAATGTACAAAAGGTTTGCGGGTGGGATGTACCCCTGGAGCGACTTGGAAGCTTAAACAAAAAAATAAAGAAAAGTCGAGAGTTCGTGTGACTGATAGGGAGGAGAAAACCTTCAATGGTGCTTTTGCGAGAGTCGTCATCAGCAGGTAAAGTGGAACCCTAGTGTAAGCACAAGTCTAAAGAGAAGCAATTTGGCGGTTGTCAATACTAAATATGAAACTAGTGAGTGATAACTTTCTGGACTCTTCACTTTCACATCTTAAAAATTAGAGTTTAAACACATCTTAATAATGTCAATAGATAAACAATGGGACGATTCATAAGGTAAGATGCTTCATTTTATCTTATAATTTCATCTTTAAGTACATCACATCTAATCATGTGTACTATCTTAGCATGTACAAAATATGGAATAAGAGGTATAGTAGACTTTTTAAGAAATTTCTTCATACTTCTTAAGTTTCATTTTCAAATATTAGTTTTATTTTTGAAGCACAAAGGATAAGGGCGAAATACCTAAGAAGATGTTTGTTTTGAGTGTTTATGGAGATTTTATAAAAGAGCTTTTGTAATCGCTCCTCAAAAACCTTATAGAAACAAGCTATTATTACAATTTCTTCTTTATAATCACTCAAAATAACTATTCATTTCTAAACACTCAAAATAAAACACTCACACAATTTTACAAACACACTTCTAAGGTCTTTTCTAAATGTCATCCCCATATATATTTTTTTTAATGAAAGATTTAAACATTAAGTTAGAATTTTGTGAAGTACTCCTGTATGAGATATGAATATATAGAAATAACCAAAGTTAAAAAAAAAAAAAAATCAAATAGCTTATTTGTCTAAGGATGATCAACTAATATTTTTGTTTTTTTTAATAATTAGTAAATATATTCTTTAACAAATAGTACCACATAATTTTTTGTGGTTATTTAAAATAAAAAAGATTATGGGTATTTTGTTTATAATAATTCCCTAAAAAATCTGGAAGAAAAGTAGAGATAAATATAAAAATTAAGTTAATTTAGTCGTTTACTAAATTAGTTATTAAAAAAGTAGCAATTTTTCTGATTATTTCATTTTTAAAGTTAACCATATATATATGATTTTCCTCTTGGACTTTTCTTCCGTAGGTACGTGACAACTCTGATCACATTTTGTCTCATTTTACAGATGACGTGGATTTAAAAACAGTACCATCTAGCCACGTCACACCCCGTTGCAAATAAAACAGATAAGCCGTTTACATCTCCATCCAAGGCAGCTAAGCTAACGGCGGCTAACTTCTACCCGTAACAGCCCCATCGCCGCCCTTCCCTTGACCTGTGGGCCCCGGGGTTCGCATTTAATCAACGGCTGAGATTCTACAGTACTTTCACCGACTCCGTCACTTTATCAGTCGTTCATTTCCCTGTTTACTTCGTGAACCACGTTTCCGATTGCCGAAGCAACTCCCCGATTTCATCGTCTCCTTGTTTTCAATCCCCAAACCGACGCTTCGTATTTCCGCCGCCGGATTGATATCGATCGGTTTATCGCAGGTTTGAATTGATAATTTCTCTCCTCTTTCGTTTTTCTTTCAAGAGTTGTGGTTGTAGAAATTCTCTCCTCTGTTTGTTTTAGCCTCTGAGGTCGTTTTTTGCTGGTTAATTGGCATTTAGGGTTTAACTCTTGTGTTGATGTTTGAATTTTGATTTGATTATTATTTTCTGTGGGAAGGGCGGCAAATTAGCGACGCTGTTCTTTAAGTTTTGGTTCTCGAATACTGAAACTGGAAGTTTCGTTGTCACTGAGGTGGGGTTTTCAGCGATTTACAGTAATTGGATTCTTCGTTTACTTGTTTGGAGTTTTAACGCTTTATAAGACTGCTTGAATCGTGTAGGCTTGTTCCGGATGTGTTTTTGTAGTCTTGATTGTCACTTGCAAGGTTGAATCGCGCGTGCTTTTGGATTTTTGTGTTAACTTATGATCATTACTCGAAATATCGTCTATATGCATGCAATTTCGTGATAGATGATTGCTTCTGCTGCATTACTGGCAACATTCTTTATTGATTTATTTTTCTCTGGGAGTCTTCCAAGTCTGCCCAATTACTGGGTTCCTTACCTAGGAGACTAAACTGGTTTAGATATGGAGGGTAATAGTGATCAGGATAAATTCATGATAGTTAAATGTGCATAGTGGGAGTTGTTATTACATCAAAGCACGTGTTAGTGTAGCCCGTATCTAACCATTCTTATAATTTATAGGGTAAATTTGGTCTTTATGGTTAGATGAAAGTTAGACTTTAGTTCTTATGGTTTCTAAAACTAAAATTTAGTCTTCTGCTGTAGCACAACTGGTAAAAGAAATAAAAAACTAGAATTAGTCCTTATGGTTGTAAAAAAGTTGGAATTTAGTCCTTATAGTTTTAAAAACTAGAAGATTGTCGTCAACTATGGTTTCTAAAACTAGAATTTTGTCCCTAGGAAAAAAAGTTGGAATTTAGTCCTTATATTTTTATAAACTAGAAGATCGTCATTTGGAACTTTAGCGAATTAAAAACATGTTTTCTCATGTTTTCTTTTTCATTTTTTGTGTTTCTTTTCATTTTCATTTGTCCTTGTTTTATTCAGAACATTTTTACTCCATAGGACTTATATTTTTACTCTTAGAACTTAAAAGTTCAACTCGTTGTTTTAAAAAGAAACCAAATTTTCATTGAGGGAAAAAAAAATGTAAGAATACAAGTCCAAAAAAAGAAGCTCAACGCTTTTTCTTTCATCTGCCGGCCCTTTCTCAAGTGCACTGAATTTCAAATCTGTTTTTTTTTTTTTTAACTTTACAAGGGCTCGACTCAGACTAAGAGTGATTGGGAAAAAAAACTAATAGTAGAATAAGACATTGCAAGAGTTGTTTATAAGTTAATTTTGATCAAGCACATTTCTATTTAACCAGATTTTTTAAACAGTCTTGCTTAATGGGATGGAGGATGTTCTTCTACTCTCTGTTTATTCTCTTCAATATGGTTGAATCTACCAGTCGATCAAGGAAGATGTGGTTACTGAATCTAAGCACTGAAGCAGCACCTAACTTCAGCTGGACAATTCTCAGTGCTGGTGTATTTGTTGTTGTTGCAATCGTTCTTTCCACGTTTCTCATCATTGAGCATTTAGCTTATTATAATATACCAGAGGTTCGTTCGCTATTATCTTTTGTGAAATTTTTGTCACTCATTTCAACTCTTTTACTATGCTGCTTGGGTGGGAATAGATGCCTGTGTCCATTAATACTAATTGTACTTGCAATGTGTTAGCCTTGGGGATTTCATTTTTACATCTACATATATCTTCTTTTATTTTACTCTCTCACTAACTCTGGTTACATAGATGCCAAACTAAATATGAAGTGTAAAAAGTGTAAAAGTGTAGCTAATTGGAGTCTTTCCTTTGACTTTTGTAGTATAGGGGGATGTACATTACAGAACTTATGCGTTGTCTTACCTTTTTCCTATTTTGATCAATCATTCTCTCCTATAGTAGATTTCTTCTGGTTTTATTCTGTTATTGACAAAAGGTACCTTCCTTTTTCAGGAGCAGAAGTTTCTGATTGGTATTATATTGATGGTTCCTGTTTACTCTCTAGAATCAGTAAGTGGAATACTAATTCCCTTATTCTTTGCATCCTTCATTTATTTGTGTAGATTTTATTATAGATTATTTTAGTTACGCCTAATTTGGTTGGCATTCTTTAATTTATTGAGTCTTGTCCAATTTGCACTCCTTGTTAAAACAGGGTTAAAAAATTGAGCACTTGCATTTATTTAAAGTACATGCTTTCCTTATGGTTTCATGGTTAAGTGACGTGTGCTTGGTTTCTTTAGAATTAAATTTATTTTGGGTTTGATTTTGAAAGTGAATTTCATTTTCTTGGATTTTACTTTATGTTTAAATAATTTTCTAACTACTATCCCTCATGTATCTATCTATCAAAAGGAAAATTTTGTTGGATTATTCTGTTTTCTCACTTATGGTATTCTCAGCCTCATAGACACCCACGCCCCCTTTTTTGGTGGTGGGAAGCCCTTGAACACAGAAGACAGAATCCAAGGCATCTTCTTTGGTCTCTCTTCCACAGCTAGTGCATCGTGTGTGCCAAAGTGAATCTCTAAGTCATCTTTTTCTTGACAGGGTACTAAATTTTGGGACAATAGTTCTCTTCTCTTTGAATTGACATACTGTCTTCCCTTCAAACTCATCAGTCTCCTCTTATGAATATTTTTCGAGCATTCTTTCAAAAGACAGGTGATTTTGTGGTTGCATTTTATTAGGACTTCCTTCTGGAATCTTTTACTGAAATCAAATAATGAATGGTACTACACCAATGATGGGGAATTCTGTAAGCCTTTTTTGAACGATCTCACTTTTGTTGCTCAAGTTAATGAAACTTTCTGTGCCTTTTTGTAATTACAGTCAAAGCTCCCATTGTGCCAATTCCATGTGTTTTTTGTGCCTTTCTGTGCCTTCTTGAAGCTTGTTTACTATTGTTTTACTTATTATACCTTTTTAAAGAAGAAAATCTAGCTTTTGTTGGTTCAAGAAGTTTTGGAATGCTTTTAATTTGTATTTGTCTTTTCTACTTTTTGTGTCGTTATTATTATTTTTATTTTTTGCTGCAGTTCTTGTCATTGTTAAATTCAAATGGTGCATTCAACTGTGAAGTGATACGGGACTGCTATGAGGCTTTTGCATTATATTGCTTTGAAAGATACCTTATTGCTTGCTTGGGTACGTTGAATTTACTTTTAGTGCAGGTTGTCCAAATATTTTATAGCTATGATTTTTCTTCTATTTGTGCTAATTATAAGGCTCTTTGTTTCACTTTCTGTAGCACGGGTTGTGTCCCAAAAGTTGTTTCTTAAAAGACAACATCGCCCCCTTGTTTTAAAACGCTATTGAGGCATACGTTTTGCCTCGAGGCGAGGCTCTAACATTTTGCCTCGAGTCTTATGCCTTTCTTAGATCATAAGAGGCTTACGCCTCAGATAGGAGAGGCTTTTGCCTCTAGGTAACGCGCTGAGAGTGGGACTTACAGTCCGTACACCTCATATAATAACTTGAAGAATAGTATTATTTTTTTCAATTCTTTTAAAACATAAGTGTTTGAAGCATTATAATATGAATAATTACTACTTTTACTACTTAGACATTGTTCATGATCTCATTTCTAAACATTGCTCTAGTCATCCATTTAGATTTCATATTTTCTCTTATGGTTTCTTATGCTTGTAATAGTTTCAAAACCATCAATTTAATTTTGGTCATTTAATTTGTTGGCTTATTTTCCTCTCCCATCTTAAAGGAGATTCTTTGTTATATTCACTAGAGACTTCACTTATATTTCATTCATCAATGAAATAGTTTTTCATACTAAAAAACTCAATCCTTTTAGTGTTGGTGTGATGTTATATATTTTTTATTTTAATATTATGCTTTACCATACATGTTTACCCAAATTTAGAATTTTTAATTCTTTTAATTAAAATTGAGGCTTACGCCTCATACTGTGTCGAGGCTTATGCCTTGCCTCTTCCTGAGAGAAAGCCTCGAGGTCGCCTTTAGCCTTTTAAAATCTTGACATCCCCCATTTCTTTAATTTTTTATATTTTTCAATTGGCAAACATCTTGCTTCCTTAATATGCATCAATATCTGTACCCTGGCTAACAATTTTATAATATTATTAAGAAGTCAACTTCATCTTCCTCTCTAAATAAATGTGTAATCATAATCGAATGAGCATTCAAATGTTAAGTTTCCTTCTATAATTGAATGAGCATTCAAACCTTAAGTTTCCACTTTTTTTCCTCTGCTTGTTTGTATGCCCAATTTTGGAAAGCAACTGAAAAGACTCCATAGTTTCCTTCTATTGGAAGTTTCCGTTCTTCTCCACCTCACGAAGGAGGCATTCTTTATTCCATATAACATTATTGCTTTTGGTATTTGCCGTTTGTTAATGGTATCAGTTTGCACGTACCGTGAGATGCTAAAATTTAAAAGGTTTTGGTTGGTGATTGAGTCATTTTACAAGATTCGTTTAATGCCCTCAAATAATGCTGAAATTCCGATATACCCCAATATTGAAGGTTCATACACGTAGAAATAAGAAAATATGGGGTTGGGAAGTGTGTTTTTCTGTTATGAGTAACAGAGTGTGTGGGCACTTAGGATTTTGTTAGATTGGGCCGTGAGGAAGTATTTAGATTTGGCTGGCTGGTTCATTTCTTTTTTCATGCATTTGTATTGAGAACTGAGTTAAATTCTCTTTACTTACCTTGGTATATAAATAAATGGTTAGATTCTTAAAAGTTCTTCAATTTTATATGGTTGAAAGGTGGTGAGAAACGTACAGTTGAGTTCATGGAAAGTCAGACTGTTGATTCTAGCACACCTCTTCTGACGGAAAAATATGCATATGGGATAGTAGAACATCCTTTTCCCTTAAATTGCTTCATAAGGGATTGGTATCTTGGTTCTGACTTCTATCATGCAGTGAAAATTGGTATTGTTCAATATGTACGTGGCATCTTTTTGCTCTTTTATTATTATTTTTTATATATATACACGCACACACACATATGTATGCTCTTGTCAGATCCATATCATTAATTTGTTTCTTGTTTAATATCTTAGATGATATTGAAGATGATATGTGCACTCCTAGCTATGATTCTTGAAAGTTTCGGGGTTTATGGAGAAGGAAAGTTTGAATGGAGATATGGGTATGTCCTAATTCATTTGTGTGGATATCTAAATTTTTTAACATCACTGATGCCCTACATTCTCGAATCTCAATTGTCTATAATGTTGACAAAAGTAGGATTTGGGTGTAGGGAACTTCCAGTTCTAACATTTCCTAGTCTTTTAGCATTGATATTGACCCCTCTCTCTCTTGTTTTCATACAGTTATCCCTACTTGGCAGTTATACTTAATTTTAGTCAATCGTGGGCCCTATATTGCCTTCTCCAATTCTATTCCGTCACAAAGGATAAATTGGAACCAATTAAACCATTGGCGAAGTTTCTTGTTTTCAAGTCAATCGTTTTTCTCACTTGGTGGCAAGGTGTTGCTGTTGCCTTTCTTTTCTCCATAGGAGCTTTCAAAGGGTCCTTGGCTAGGGAGCTAAAGACACGCATACAAGATTATTTAATATGTATTGAGGTGAGGGAGACTATTACATTTCCTGCCTGGTTGCTTCATTTCTCATACAGTAGCGCTTGCATGCCCTTTACTTGATGTCGTTCTTTTGGTTGAGTTTTCAATGGAGTTAAACTTTTACACGAGTACGGGTATTAGCTAAAATTTTGTGTGGACTATTGGGTATCGTTTTCCGAAGTGAGAACCCGTCTATTATCAAGGGGAAGCATGATAGGTTGTTAAGGCTGATTTGAGGGTAGAAATATAATTTATAATTATAGTTTTTTAGAACAAATATTCTGTAGAAACGAATTTGTATGCTGTATGTGTGTAGTGTCTGCATAGCAAACGCTAGACCATTAAGAGGGATGGGAGAATGAGTAGTTAAGTTAGATTAAAGAATTTTTTTTTTTAACTACGGCATGAACTACTCTTGGCTATCCCATATGGCCAGACGGCCGACATGCCATGTGGTCTGAAATTAAGCAAGTTTGACTTTCAATAGTGTTTGAATCTTTTCTGATTATAGCTATTCTATCCTGAATTTCATTTGCAATCTTCGCAAGTGTTATAAATTAAAAGTATTTCATCTCATTCAGATGGGTATTGCTGCCGTTGCACATGTCTACACTTTTCCAGCCGTACCATATAAACGTGGAGAAAGATGTGTTCGCAATGTTGCTGTGCTGACTGACTATGCTTCCCTAGGAACGCCACCTGATCCAGAGGAGGTTAGAGACTCTGAACGGACAACTAAAATACGGTTGGGTCGCCACGATGAGAAAGAGAAGCGTTTGAATTTTCCCCAGAGTGTTCGAGATGTTGTTATTGGAAGTGGTGAAATTGTAAGATCTAACCTTCTCTCTTTCCTACCTTTGCTTCTAATCTATATTTGGGTATTAACAAGTCCGTCTTTGTTTCCAATTAGATTGTCGACGACATGAAATATACAGTCACTCATGTCGTAGAACCAGTTGAAAGAGGGATTGCAAAACTCAACAAAACGATCCATCGGTTCTCCGAAAATGTTAAACGGCATGAAGAGCAGCATCGCAAGAGTGCTAAGGATGATAGTCATCTGATTCCTATGAATTCGTGGTCAAGAGAGTTTTCGGAACTTGAAGCAAGCCTTACTCAAGGCAGTGTAAGTGACAGTGGAATAACCAATGGTAAGAGACAGCATTCCCAATCGAAAGCCTCTGCATCTAGAATTAGATAACATGACATATGTGTATAATGTGTAAAATCATGAAAACTGATATGTTGGCATGATTTTTAACCATGCTGATAATATCATAGTTTAGAAAAGAAATGTGAATGGCGGGACTTCAACTGGCAAAAAGTACTGGTCTTTGTCCCTTGTAGAGCTAACCCTTAACCAAACCTCTCATCAAATTAGCTTCAGATACAGGAGGAAACAAGAATGAAAACAAGGGTGATTTTGGAATTTATCTTCTGTTTGAATAGATTTGTTGACTTTGAGGCATCAATCTATGCAAAACTCCTCTCTTTCCACTGAACAATTATTTCGTTATTGTGTATTGACTTGACTTGCCACTATTTTTGCTCTCTTTTGTCTCAGGTTAATATTTCTGTTTTTTTTTTTAAAGCGTAATTATTAAGGTACCAATAAGAAATGGGAAGCCGAATTCTTATGGTAATTTTGGTAATTATTGGCTGACAAATGGTAAATTGAGATGTGTATAGATGAATTACATTGCACCTGTGTTTTTCCTTATTCGTGTATGCTATATTTCATAGTTCCCCTTTTAATAATTATTCTTCCAAAATATTTTACAACAGTTTGTTTAAGATTCAGAAGGGTCTAGACAAAACTTATGTTTATTAATTCATCTCCTAAGTAATAAATACAGGTAAATTTCTTTGAGTTATTGTTTATAAATAATATTTTTTGACACTTGCATCTTGTCTGTGTATGTACAAATTTGAAATTTCTTTTCAATAAATAATCAGAATCATATGTCTCAACAGTTGAACCGCGTATGGAGGGCAATTTGGATAACTTTGAAGAACAAACAAATATATTTTGCAACAAGAGTGGTCTATTTCTTCTATTTCCTTCTATATATTATGCAGAAGATTACAGACTTGATCTAAAACGCAGAAACTCTACTAGTTACATTACAAATTTAACTGAACTGTTACATCTGTTTAAAATAGAAAGATCAAAAGCATATGCATACACTACATGAGAAAGTTTGAATGTCAGTGCATTTACATATTTTCTGTACAAGAAGTAAATGAAACAAATAAGAACTCAAAACTTGATTTAATCTATCCTACTTTCAACCATTGTTCTTTTTTTTTTATCCAGACTTCAAGCAATCTAACCTGTACAGTTTCTGGTCAAAAAATAAGAACATTCTCATTAGGTAAATTGTGGCTGAATTGGTCATAGTGCAAAAAGTAATACTTGAGTTTACCAGAATACAATGGATGTCATCTAGAAATGGTGAGAGCTGTGAAATGAACGAGTCTATTTCTTCCACACCGGTGTCGTTTTTTTCGTCTTTGGTCGTTAGGAGATTAGCAAACATTTCACTGTCGGGTACAAGTTTCAGAGCTATCTGCAAGAATCATACTATTATTTTGGTTTATTCTGAAGTATCATAATCATCAGTTAACAGAGAATACAAACAAAAGCAGAAGAGGATGATGAATACAACCCATTGCTGCTGTTTGGCTGTTAGCTTTAAATCTTTTTTAATACTCACTTGATATTTCCATTTTAAAAAGTATGCCTATAAATACTACATTCCTCATGAATGTTCTTTTTTTGTTATCTAATTTTTACCTGCATTCTTAAAAATCAAATGAATACTTTTTGATATTCGGATACTATGTTGAACTACGTTAAGCTAACGATCAATCTACTAAAACTGATGAGCTGCGATGGATTTAATTATATCAACTTACTCTAAGTTTTAAAACAGTAAAGAACAGTTTTCAAAAACTTACTTTTGTTTTAAAATAAAAAACAAATGATTATCAAGCGAATGAAAAGAGTTTGGTGAAGAGGTAGAAATACTTTGACAGCAGCAGATGAAATCCATCCATGCCATTGTTTGAGAGTAAGGTTGTAAGCATCTTCTACTGCTTGCTCCATGCTCAGCCTAGGTTCTTCTTTTGACTTCTGTAATAAGGCCACTGTAAAATCCAGGGACCTATATATATATATATATAAAAAATTAAAACTCCATAATTAGTATTATATGCAATCTTATTTATCACTTGGTAAATGAAAAATCAGCCCCTTTTTCAGTTTTAATTTTGTTTTCCTCTTGTTATGCATCTTGTCAGTCATCATTCTGACAACTTGTAGGTACTTTGTGTTTGTCCTATGTCCTAATCTTACATAAACCCAACAAGAGACATTATGTTTTGTTTTAAAACAAAATTGTTTCATTTCACTACATAATCAACAACCCAATAGAGAAAAAAAAAAAAAAAAAAAATTGTAGTCTGCTTCAGAGAATGATCAAACAGAACACAAGCAAAACAACAAGAACAAAAGCTGATGAACCAATTTATTTTCATCACAATCAGTTATGTAAAGATATGTCATGTCTTACGATTACTTACTCGGGGTCTCGCAGCTTGATCAACGAGTCAAGATTTAGGGGCAAAGGCCACTAGTGGGGGCTTAGAGACAGCGCCCCTAGACGAAATATGTAATTATGTTTATGTTTGCGCACATGAGTATTTATGCAATTTTTCTTTATCTATTTAAGATTTTATGAGAGTGCGTTATATAAACTCTCTTAAAACCGTAGCCTCATTTGATCGACAGTTTTGTATTTGCTCTCCCATAATAAAACGGTTTCTCTTCCTGCCTGTGGATGTAGTTAATACATCGTTAGTGAACCACGTAAATCTATGTGTTCTTCTTCACATTCTTTAGAGTTTTATTTTCATTATTGTTCGGTTTTCGTAACAATTTAGATGACGAGATCATAGCTAGTTACCTTGTGAGCCAGAGAAGAGCTCTGCTACAACTGGTGAGTTTCCTTGCATTTCCTTCATTTGTCTCTTTCTTTAGAATTTCTACCATATTTGAATACAATGAAGGATCACACTCATACATGCTCTCCAACCTCTACAATTTTCATGCACAAACAACCATTCATACAAATACACAAAACTTTCAGTACATATACACATATATCACACAAATAGATATTTAATTATACCATATTTTGGTGCTGTTCTTACCTTAATATTCTGATGAATGTCTTGTCTTAGAACACTCATTGTTGGTCCCACCTTATCTACACCAACAAAAATGCCCAAACCAAAACATTTCATTCCTACAATGTCTCAAGCAAAAACACAGAGACAGAGAAAAGGAGGGGGGAAAAGAGAAATACCAAGAAATTGAAGGACCAAATTGCAAAGAGACAGAAAAGGCTTGGTGGGTATGTCTGAAGCAGCATGATCAACAGATATAAACTTAGAAAGCTCTGCAGTTGCAGACCTTATTTCAGATTCCTTTTCCACTTCTCTCTTCCTCTTCATAATATCAAAACACACACACAAAAAAAAAAAAGAAAAAAAAAAAAAGAAAAGAAAAGAAAGAAAACGTTTCTTAACTTGACGTTTTCTCTGTACAGTTCCTTCTCCTTGAAAATCTCCCCAAGCTTGAGCTTTTCAGTAAGGCTTCCCCTTTATATTTTAATTTTTTTTTTTTTTTTCAAGCTCTCAGATTAAAGAAATGGCTGAGGGTGACTTCAGATTTGACAATTTAATTAATCACTGGGTTTAAATTATTGATTGAATCTTAAAATAGGGTTTTTCTTTTTTTTTTTTTTTTTTTTTTTTTTTTAATATTAATTAATCGCAGACAGTTCAGCAACAAGATAAGAATAATTTTTGTGAAAATTTTTATATTCCCATCAGAATGCCCTGTTTCTCCTTGTTTGCAAGGGGGTGTTTAAATGAGTTAAGTTTTATTTTAATAATTAAATTTGTATTTGGGCTACTAATTACAATAATTAGTCACTAATTTTTTACAATTCTCTTCATTTATATCAACTCTTCAACCATGTTGTAATTTTTACAATTTTTACTATTCTCTTTGTAATAAAATTTTAAAGTTAAAAGTTTCCTTTCTCTCTTACACTTTCAACTATATTTAATTTTGGTTCTTACCCTTTTAATTTTTTTTACTATCTAAATATCTAATTTTAATCTTTTATCTTTTCGAAGAGACATCCATTTCCCCCCTGAGGACCGATCCCTATTGGCGTTGAATCTCCGATTAGGTAGGAATGAAGAGTTAGTGGGGTTGAAAATTTTTCCACCAGCTAGAGAAAATGAGACGAAGAATGTATTCACATCCTTGTTTATCCGCTTATGTATTATATTATTTTTATTTTATTTAATGTATTTATATACCTAAAATTTTAGAAAAATTTATTTAGAAGAATATTTTTCTTACATAATTAACTATGTAATTGAAAGTAATAAATATTTATCTTACTTATTGAAAAAAGTATATGAAAACAATGGTAGAATTTTGGAAAAAAAAAAAGAAAAGAATGAAAAATAATACAGAGAACCTGATTCCGTGTACCTCACTCGAAAAATTCTGCATCATTAACTATAAAATTTATGTCCACTAGGACTGACGCAGTTGGTTGAAGACTTGGGCTCGAAAGGTGTGCTCCCTCAAAATTCTAAGTTCGAAACCTATATGTGACAATAGTTTGTGACGGCCCGTGAACATCTCTATAATCAAGTCCATAGACTTACAAATGTTGAATTTTATTTCTAAACTAAAATAAATAAACAAAAAAATATTGGTTAACTTAGGCTACTTTTTTAATTATAAGATTTGATAGATTTTTCTATAAATTTTAGAAACACCTTAATATATGTATTAAATTTATTAACATTATTGAATTAATTTTTATTAATATCAACTTTAAATTTATGATAAAAATTAATTTTAATCTATTTTGAAAGTTTAAAAATTAAATTGAATATTTAATTTTTTTGTGACAATAATGAAATAAATTTTAAAGTTTTTTTTGAAGACTAAAAATGAAACATTTAAAAATTTAGATACCAAAACAAAATAAAATAGATAGTCTCGAGAATAAAATGGTATTTTAACAAAATATTTGTTATTACAAAAATCGAGCAGTTATAGAGTTATAGTAACAACGGTCATCTCAAACGCATTTTAAAATGTCAATGTTTGTTACCCTAAATTTGTATTCCCAATTGCAAACCATTTTTGTACTGTTAACATGAACTAAACTACACATTTCATATTGTTTAATTCCATTAACATGTTCAAATTTATTATATTTTATTGAATTAAAAAAAAAAAGAAGAAGAAGAATATGATAGTCTCATACCATTTTCATTGCTTACTCATTTTTGCAAGTGGGATGCTCAGCATATTTCTTTAAGATATGGATCATTTATGTAAGATTCTTGCATTCAATTCATACTTAAAATTAAAAAAATGAAATTAATTATTATTATTATTATTAATAATATAAAGGGGATTAGAAATTCGAATTTCAAATTTGTATTTGTTAATATATCAGTAATGTTAGCATGAGTGTTTATGCATTCCTCAAAAATTGATTCGACGGACTAAAATCGACCGAATTTAAGGTATCGGTCGATTTTCATGTATAATTTGGTTGAAGTCGGTTAGAAATACAGTAAACCGAAACTTTATCGATCGGTTTCGGTCGTTTAAGTCAAATCGTTTAGGTCGGTTAATAAAAAAATTCCTTTATACAATATTAATATTTTCATATATTTACTTAAATTTTTTTTATTAAATTATTGTAAAATTAACATAATTTTAAATGAATTTTTGAAAATTATTGATATTTTTATTTTATTAAAATTAATTTTTAATGAATAAAAACTAGTATGATAAATATGTTTTTTAATTAAAAAGATTAAATGAATTAACTAATTTTATCGATGTAACCGTACATACTGACCGACTTAACCTCGATTTGGTTTCGATTTCAAGTATAAATGTCAAATTTGTTCTGAAAATTGACACTGACCGACTGGTGAACACTCCTAAATGTGGTGGCTATACTCGCCTTTGATGTGAACTTTTAAGTGTTTACTTGCGACAAAACAAACAAATAATATAAAAGAAGGTTATTGTTTGTAAGTTGTGATAACGTTATAAATGGTAAAGAGAAAAAAAGAGTTGGCCAAATCATATCACATGTCCAACAAGATGCTGCTGCTGCTTATGTCTATGCCACTCGATACAATATTATTCCAATCGAATAATACTATTATAATATCGGAAAAATGTTAACAATCTCAAGGATAATTACCATCGTCAATTAAAACATATCACTGCATAAATATAATTAATGATGAATAAAGTTTTATGGTTTATATCTAAACCACCGATGAGCTGAATTCGAGTAGGTCTAAGAATAAAAAGTGACTTCAGAATAAACATAAACGCAAATTCAACAGTTGGTTGGGTTATAATCAGGTTGAACGGGCACTAAAATTTTGAAAAATACTATATCATTTATTTTAAGGTTGTAACAACCCGTAATTTCACTACTAATTAAAATTGGATTTAGTCCCTAACTAAATAATTTTAAAATCTTTACTATTTTTACTTTTAATTGAAATGAAGAATAATTTTTTTCATTTATTTAATTGAATGGGCATCACAAGATTTAAAGTATTAATTATTTGATTTTATTTAGTGGCTTGAGTCTATGAG
>JBBMEG010026401.1:0-23984 GCA_037832605.1 Cyclanthera cordifolia
AATATCATATAAATGTTATGAATGCCACAAAGTGTGTATCTCTAATATGCCCATCAAGATGACGTCATTTTAAAGACCATTGAAACACCTCAAAAGCTATAAGGTAACATACAATCGATTATAACTAAAAGACAACAACCTATTAACCTACGTCCGTGATTTTGGTTCAACTACCACAACGTGTAGGCCACCAATCATAACCAAGTCTCGTCGCAAGAACCTCCCATAGAAACCTGCCACAGTAAACAACATTGCAACAATGAGTACATACATACAAAGTAAGCAGCATTTTTGAGCAATAAACTACCATCCATCAGCAGAAGCTAAAGGGTCACACTAGTAACTCTCGTACACGAATAGACCATATCCACTGTACTTGAGATCTCAAGGTTGTTAACCTCTTACAATGCACCACTCTATCTGACATGCAACTCTGTACTTCAATCTAGGTGCAACTCTCTATTCACTAAACTCTCTCATTAGAGCGTGAAACTCATCTGCGCATGCAGCTCGGAAATACATCACTCATGCACAAACTGATAACTAGCTAGCAACACAACTTGCGACTAGATGAGTGCCCCAAACCAAACTAGAGAGTGCTAAGCCTGCTAACTACACGCCATTCTAAGAAATTCCACCATAAACTTTTACCACCTAGAACTCACCGATACAACACCACTCACACTTGCCCACTCACTCGACCCTTATTAACACCATGCATCCATGGTTACCAAAACCTACATACTAAGAGGTACTCACTCAAGGATGTACATCCTAACACATCTTTTAACTACTTAAACAACCAATTACACAGTGGTCATCGTACTAATGGCACTAGGACACCTCCTAATAGTTCAACAATCAGTCCTAACCTCGAGAACCAAGCTCGGCTCCATGCTCTTCCAACCATCACTGAGAAGTATGAAGCTCGCATACGACATAATTGCTCTAGAGTTTCACACCCTAAATCCACTAAATAGAGGCCCTTTAGCACCGATCATCCATCTGCTCACACAACTTATCACACTTCTTCATTCAATAAGACAAATCTCATATTTAGACTCATTCACACCTTGACTCACAATATGCCATTCGAACATTCTTTAACTAATACCTAGAACAATCGTGTATCAGGTGCATTATCTTCAACTTACAAGTATGACTACACCCTTAACGAGTGAAGTAAATGAGTGAAAACACAACTTCCAACTCACCATGTATCCTCAAAAGAGTGAAACACCATCTACAACTCACATTGCACTCTCAAATGAGTGAAACACCATCTACAACTCACATTGCACTCTAAAATGAGTGAAACTCTACTAGTAAGTCGACCTGCTACTCAAATGAGTGAAACAACGCTAGCAACTCACCCTACCTCAACGGAGTTAAACACCATTAGTAACCCACCCTACACTCTCAAAGGACTGAAACACCCTTAGCAAGTCACACTACACTCACAAAGGAGCGGAATACTATTTTCAACTCACCCAGCAAGCCCAAGTGAGTGAAACATCACCAGTACCTCAAATTGCACTCTCAATGGTGTAAAACATCACTAGCAACACGTTGTACTCTTACAAGAGTGGAACATCACTAACAACTCATACATCTCTCTAAGAGACGAGTAAACACCACTATCAAACCACACACTGATAAAGCCTAATCTCTATCAAAGGGTCCCCTCACTCAATTGAGTCACAAAGAATATACTTGTTGTATTGATTAAGGGAGAGTAGTACATTATATAACCCATATTAGGACCAACTAACTAACTAACCCAAGTGTAACTTCCCAACTAACAAGAGGATCCTATCAATTACCCGACCCCCAAAAATGCACCTTGTCCTCAAGGTGTTTACAATTTTTATCCAACAAAAATCTGTTTGTCTAAACAAACAATATGAAGTGTAAGCAATTCATCCACCTTTTTTTTTTTGTAAGCCCAAAACATTTGTAAGCCCGAAACATCTATCGTCCAGCAAGGTTTGAGTCAGTTAGGGTCAATTCAGGCTGGTTGAATTGAATTTAGGGCGAATCGGGTCTGATTGGGTAACTTTTTGGGTAGAATCGGATCGGGTAGAATGTCCAATTTCGGGTCGGATTTGGTCGCTTTTGGGCAGAAACGGGTCGGATCTGGTTGATTTAGGTCGGGTTTGGGCGTGCAAATGCGAGCCGGATCCGAGTTTGCGGGTCGGGATTGGATCGAATGGGTGGAATCAATTTGGACTGGGCTTGGGTCGGGCCGGGTTTCGGATTCTAGTCGGATTTGGGTCGCCTTTTTCTGACAAATCAGATCAGGCGATTCGAGTTAGATGGTTCGGGTCAGATTTAGATGGTTAGGGTATGATTTAGGCGGTTCGGATTCTTGCGACTTCAAGGGTTGAATCTTGCGCTTTCTTCGTGTTCTCCACCTAGTGGTTTTGCGATTTTTAGGGCAGATTCTAAATTGGCAAAACCTTAGTCGATTGATAACTTCATCGCCTGAATAGATTGATCGCATTCTTTCGATCTTCGTCGCTTGAATCGATCGACAACTTCGACTTGTCGTGAACGTCCGTAATCTCCCAAGAATTTGATTTTCTTTGAATGCCCAGGTTCGAATTTTCTTCTTTCTTACTTTGTCTTTCTTTGACTTCTTTGGTTGGTTTCTTGTTGATCTTGATTTTGAAAAAACATTGGTGCTTTTACCTTTGCTTTTCCGAAAATCCTTTGACGCTAGGCTGCAAGAACTCGATCTCGTAACTTCTTCCTCTTCCTTTTTTTTGTTTCGAGCCTCTCTTTTTTTTGCTACGTATTCAGCCCACTCTCTTCTTACTTCTCTAAAATTCCTTACGATTTCATCCACCAATCTTTATAACGCTTTTACCTTGTGCATTGCTTTCCAAGATTTCGTTCTGAACTTCCATGTCGATAATCACCACGGATCGTTGCTCTGATACCAATTGATAAAGCCTAATTTCTATCAAAGGGTCCCCTCACTCAATTGAGTCACAAAGAATATACTTGTTGTATTGATTAAGGGAGAGTAGTACATTATATAGCCCATATTAGGATCAACTAACTAACTAACCCAAGTGTAACTTCCCAACTAACAAGAGGATCCTATCACACATCACCCTAGAAGTGTGCAACACAACTAACATCTCACACTTGTTTCTTGAGCATTCATACAACAAGTAAGAATGTACTCGACATAGAAACATAAGTACTTACCTCAAAGCCGAGGTAGGATGTAGGCATCTCCCAACGCTTCGAGCTTTGAGCTCCTAGAACCTTCAGATGATCATCCACTCAAAAATGGAATCATCGGCATGAATTGAAAATAAATGAAAAGTGAGACGACGTCGTTTCCTTTAGAAATGAAAACCGCGCCACTTAAGCACAAGTCAGCGACCACACATCGCACTCAACAGCGTCGCTTTGATCCTAACCAAAACAATGTTGATCAAACTTAGTCAACATTTAACCTTGACCTTTCTTTTCTTTAATTAGGGTATTACAACCATCTTGGATCAAATCTGAATTTATGGACCGAAATACCTGCTTTGGCTTACTCAATTGGTTCGGATCCGAATTTTGGATCAAAGTTTAAATTTTTGCCAGCTTGGGTGGGATCTTCAAAATTTTAGGGAACCAATATTCCATATGAAGCTCTGATACCATATTAGATAGTATGAGGTTTCATCTTAAAACTAATTGGTACGAGGGGAGTAGCCCACATATCATATAAATATATTGATTGTTGAAGACTCTTCACCTTTCCAATATGGGACAAGGGCCACAAGGCGGGTATCTCCAACATGCCCCCTGAAGATGGGGCTATATTGGAAAACACCAACTTTGATTAGAACCGAATTTTTGGACCGAATAAGAGGTTACGAAGGAATGAATCTTAATAGGTTTTGAAGGTTCAGATTGAGGACTCTATCATGATCTTACGAATCTAAAGATCTCAAAATAGAAGAACGAGCTCTTTTGCTCGCCCCTATCTCAAAGGATTGTAAGCACTAAACTTGATAGGGGATCTAATTCATTCACTTGCATTAATGCTAGCACTAAAAAAAGCTCAAGTCTTAACGCCCATATTACCGTTGTACAGTCTTTCCTAGAGTTCGTAGAGTTATCCACTTTGGCAATTCTTTCCGCTTGGATGTGGGGTCTTTGAAATGTTAGGGGGACTAATAACCCACATAAAGCTCTAATACTATATTAGATAGTATCGAGTTCCACCTCAAAACAAATTGGTAATGAGGGGAGTAGCCTACATATCATATAACTGTGTTGAAGACTCCTCCCCTTTTCAATGTGGGGCAAATGCCACAAGATGAGTATCTCTAACATAAGTATTTCGAGACCTGCTCTTTCTACCTGTCAGAGAGGCACTACAATAATGTAATGCCCCATCTTTCCATAATTAGTATTAAAGTATTAATTGCAATTTAATATTTTCTTAATGTGATTGGCTATCATTTAATTAATTATCAATTTATGAGTTTGAATGAATTAAAGTATTTTTAATGATTTTAAATTAATTAATTCTTTTTAACAGGTTTTTGGCAGTACTATTTTTTTAGAAAAGAATACAAAACTTCTCATTAAAAGAAGGAAAAAGAGTACAGAAAGATAACAAACCCCGAGGGGAAGAACAAGAGAAAGAACTAAACAGGAAAAAGGAAAAGACCAAAAATACAAGACTAAGAAAAATCGAAATACAGAACTTAGAACAAGTAAAACTTATAAGAATGCTTCCCAGCTTGTCACTAAGTCATGAGCAGTAAACGATTTGAATGTACTGGTCAGAGAACTACAGTGAGAAGCATTTAACATGGCATGCTCGAATCTAGCCTCCCACGAAAATTTGACATCTTCGAAAATTCTTTGGTTACGCTCCCACCAGAGTTCATAAAGCAAAGATTTTGAAGCATTAGCCCAAAGAATTCTGGCTTTTTTTGACATCCTAGGCCCGATAATGAGACTGGTAACATTCGATCTACAATCGATAGAGAAAGCCCAACCAACTTTGAATAGAGCGAATAGCTTCGACCAACAAGAGCGCTTGAGTACGAGCATAAAAAGAGCAAGTGAGATGAAGATTCCACTGCAAGAGAACATACTGGACAAATTGAAGGAGATAACATAGACTGGGGAAGCTTCATTTGAATTCTATCCACTGTATTAATGCCCCCGTTAAGAAGTATTCAAGTGAAAACTGAGACTTTTTTGGGCATTTAGTCTTCCAGAGATGCTTGAAGAGGATTACATCCATTGACACTGAATTTTCGAGAGATCTGGTAAGGGATTTAACAGAAAACTTTCTATTGGATTCCAAAGGCCAGATTAATCTGTCATTGATGGTTGACAAAGAGAAACGAGAGACTAAATTAAGGAGTCTGCTAAAGTCCCTTTCTTCCTCTTCTGAAATTAAAGCACCAAGAGTGAGTGAGATCATCCTAAAAAGAGGCAACTGAGCCTTCCTTTAAGAGAGAGATACTGTACAGCCGAGGAATGGATAATTTGAGTGGAGAATTAGAAGCCCAAGCATCAGACCAAAAGTCAAAGCGTAATCCATTCCCAATCTGAATCCTCGAGAGATGTTCGTTCCTTCTACAAAATAAAGAGATGTAATGCCAAGGACTTTTGAGACTAGAAGTATTCTTAGGCAGGGTATGCCAATGACATAGAGAAAGACCGTGAATACTTGCAATTATCTGCCGCCAGAACGCTTCAGGCTCATGAACAAATTTCCAACCCAATTTTGCCAATAGAGCTTCGTTTTTATTCTTTATAGATCCGAGCCAGACCACCCGATGCTTTGTTAAGGACTAATTGGTTCCATCTAACTAGGTGATAAATGGAACTGTCATCTTTGCTGCCCCAGAAGAAATTTCTAATCAATCTTTCAAACTTTATAGCAACAGAGGAAGGCATCCTGAAAACCGAGAGGTAATATATAGGAACGTAGGCTAATACTGAGTTGCAAAGGGTGAGTCTCCCACCTCGAGAGAGGTTGTATTTCGCCCATCTGGCAAGCTTTTTATCAATTCTATCTAAAATAGGCTGCCAAAAAGAAGAAAATTATTAGGGTGGCCACCCAAGGGAAGGCCCGAATATAAGAATGGTAAGTGCTCCACTTTGCAATTGAGCTTTAAAGCCAAGGCAGAAAGTTCTGATCTTCAACTATATTAATCCCACAAAGAGCTGATTTTTCCCATTTTATTTTCAGGCCCGAGCTCCATTCAAAGAGCTGAATTAAGTGAATCAAGTCATTTACCATATTATCATCGTACTTACAGAACAGTAAGGTTTCGTCTGCAAATTGAAGTAAAGGTAAGTGAATGTTATCTCTATCGACCATGAATCCTTCTAAAATACCTCTTGAATGGGCTTGTTCAAACATGGAAGTAAAAACTTCACTAACCAACAAAAAGAGAAACGGCGATAAGCGATCACCTTGTCTAAGCCCCCGAGTAGCTGATATTCTACCTTTTGGTTGTCCATTAATTAAGACAGAAAATTTAGATTTGAAAATACAGCCCTTGAACCAGCCAATCCATCTTGGATGAAAGCCTCAAGGAGAAATTCCCAATCAACACAATCAAATGCTTTTTCCAAATCGAGCTTAAGAATCCAGCCAGATTTCTTCTTTTTCCTATAATCTTCCACTGCTTCATTGGCAATAAGGATAGGATCTAAGATTTGCCTATTATGAATAAAAGCACTTCGATATTTCGAGACGATTGTGGGCATAACCAGTTTGAGACGTTCAGCTAGCACCTTAGCCACAATCTTGTAAATGGAGGTAGTAAGACTAATCGGTCTGAAATCTTTGACAAACATGGCAGCTTCCTTTTTACGAATAAGACAAATAAAACTTTCCTTGATTCCAGAATTCAAGTGCCCATTTTCATAAAATTACTGGAAAAGACGGACAAAATCATCTTTTAAAGAAGCCCAAAATGCAATAAAAAATTACATTAAAAAGCCGTCAGAACCCGATGCCTTGTTTTTTTCGAGAGATGATAATGCCAAGAAAATTTCTTTAGCAGAAAAAGGTTTAACAAGATCAGAATTATGCAAATCAGAAACTAAATTCCAGTTTAAGTTAGTATAAATTGTTGAAAAAATCAATCTCTTCTTGTTCAATCGCTAGAGGATCTAACATCGGCCCAGAGTTGTTGTGGATGACTCATATGAATCATTTTCTCCTTCTGGCAGCTAAAAATCTGTGAAAAAAGCTGGTATTCTCATCCCCTTCCTTTAGCCATGTGAGCTTGCTTTTCTAGATGAGATTGCGTTCCTCTGCTAAGTAGAGATTAAGCAACTCACACTTAGCATCTGTCCATCGTGCTTCATCGATCTGTAGCAGCTCGCCGCTCTAACATTGTAGCTCAAACGATTCGATTTCGCTTAACAGAGAGGATTCAACAAGCTTTGATTGGACAGAGTAGACATAGAACCATTTCTTCAAAGATACTTTGAGCTTCCTTAATTTCGAAAGGATAACAAAACCACCCCATCCGTATGAATTATCTTTGGCCAGAATGGACCTAATGAGGTCTTTGCAAGTTGATATTGATAAACCAGTTGTTGTAGAAGCGAAAGGGGGTGGAACCCCATTTGAATGACCAGGCTTCCAGTAGCAGGGGGAGTGGTCTGAGATAGCTCAAGTGATCATCTTGATGGAATTCATCAAACAATCTCTTGACATCAGTTTTTACTTTATGCCAAAAATGTAGGAAAAAATTCAATAGTTTAGCCATCTGGACTAGGAGCCCTGTTCTTTCTGAGGGAAATGATTACATGACTGATATGATTGCATGACTGATTTCCTCCAACGTAAAAGGCTTGATCAATGGGAATTTCTGATTCATAGAAAGTTTAAGCCAGGCTAGGTTACAAAAAACAAATGTTTATCCACAAGATTTTGATATAAATATCTTTTTCAATTTCAGGTGGAGATACGAATGGTTGATTTGAACTTGATTGAATGGTAGAATTAGAAGCTCTCTTCCTCTAGCGACCATTAATCTATGAAAAAAAAGCTAATGTTTTCATCTCTCTCCTTCAACCAATTCAGCTTACATTTTTTTTAATATTGTTATGTTCCTCTATGGAGAACAAGCTCAACAATTTGCGACCTTCTTAAGGATTCCTGTAAAGATAAAGATGCTGTTTAAATGATTTCTAGTAGGGTTCCAAGGTTCTTTTGTAGTCTGTTTTAAGTGGCATTAATAATACTTTTTTTTTAACGCCATACATGTCTTGTATCATATAAAAGAAAAACTACGACAAATAGCATGTTACACGGAAAAATAGATTAGAGTTCTCCTAGGGTAGTGTACTTCACCCAAAAAGACCTTTTTTTTGGAGAGGATACATCTCATATATACTTAAAATGCTTTTATACTTTATGGGAATTCTGATTCAGGATTCTGGTGTCAAATTACCTTACCTTGTGTCAAATTTACTTGATGGTTTCTACCTTGACCTAAGGGTCTTTTTTTTTTATATCCGTGATTGTCCGGGCCAGCTTGCCCGCACCTCGACTATTGTCAAGGGACATATCGCCTCACCCTACAACATTTAGATGTCAAGGAAACCCGTAGGAAATTAATTCCTAGGTAGGTGGCCACCATGGATTAAACCCATCATTTTAAGAACTCCAAGGCCCTTTTTGACCACTAAGTCACTCCATGGTGGTTACCTCAACAGAAAGGGTATTGTTATAGGAAGAAGGGATATCAGAGCTATTCTTAGGAGGTGGATTTTAAATGATAGGAAAATGATTGTTTTAGAAGCATGGAATACGATTGTTTCTACTCTAAAATATTTGGACTGTGATATCTTTCTTTTTCTTTAAACTTAATCCCCTTCTTATGTTGTCCTCAACTGGAGAGGCTTTTTTTCATTCCATGGTCGGGATCCAGCCCCGCAGATTCACAATAAAAATCAATGAGATATTAAATTTAAGAGAAGTACTAGTTTCCCACTTGTAAATTACTCTTGTTTCAGTTGCTCATTGTAAAATACAAAGGTAGTTCGTTATAGTAGTGACTAACCTATTTGCAAGAATTGGATTTCCAGAATAGTCCAGTGGATACTCAGCAACGACATCCCATGCCGTGTAAAAATCTGAAAGGTTTTTTATGAACTCTTTAATTGTACAGTCTGGTTCTTAAAATACAAAGAATTTAGATATTAATAAATTATATGAAAATAACTTAAAGACTGTAAGTTTACCAATGACATCAGCTTCACATAGATGTGCAAGGCCTTGAAATCCAAGAGCTTGATTGATAGGATCTGGGCTTTCAATGCATTCCTGTTCATTGGAGGATATATTAAATCCATCTGTAACAAATGTGAAACAAAAAAATACACACAGAACGGTTTCCAAGAAAGTCATACCGAAACAGACAAGATAAGGTCCACTCCTCTATCTGCATCTTTTTTGCAAACATCTCGAATTGAAGCTGCCAAACTGAGACAAATCTCTCTCTCATGAACAAAGTCAGAAAATCCCTTGGGAAGTAGGACTCTCTACATGTAAGGTGAGGAAGCAATGGAGCACTATTACACAGTTGAGTATCAGGGAAAAAGAAAAGCCCAGCAAACAACCCCACCTCCTACTCTCCCAAGCACTCACATAAATATATACACAACTTACTTGCAAACTCCCAAATACACGATCATTGATTTCCCAGGTTTGACATAGCAATCGTGTTGCTGTAGCATACAAAACTCTGGAAATGAAATAAAAAATCAGTTAAAAAGAAGGTATCTTAATAAATACTTAGTCACTAGAAAACCTTCCTACAAAATGATAAGTTTTGTGAGAGGGAGTTTCCTCTGTCGCTGGCCCCTAGGCTGTTTTTTTTGTGTTTAATACAAGACATCATTAAAAGGTCACGTTTAAACAAACCAGAAATCTCATCACGATAGGTAACAAAACAATAGTAAAAAAACGAACCAGAAATAGGTAACATAAAAATAGTGAATAAAGTAATCATAAAATCTCATCACGTATGAAGCATTGAAATCCTTGGAGCGGCTTATAAATAGTTTGACATGCATCAATGTTATAATAATTCTTGATGAGGGACTCCATTTCTTGGTTGGAACTATCCAAACTAGTAATTCTTATTTTATAAGAAACAAAATTTTCATTGATGAATGAAATGGTAACAGTAGACCAATCAGCACTAAGAACAATAAATAATAAACACCTCCACAACATAAGGAGGCAAAAAGAAACTCAAAATGTTACATAACAACAGACTAAAATAGATGAAAGCTTGAAACTATAAATATTTCGTAGATATTAAGCAGAACTATCCTTTATAACAACAAACTAGATATGACCTCCTTCTGATTGAGGATAACAATCAAACTTGATGCTCTCTCCTCTCCGTCTCTTCGTTCTCCCTTCCTAGACTCACACCACGTGCTACCCTTCTTTTGTCCATCTTATCTTCGATGACATTTATGTTAATGTCCTATTGATGGATCTCTCAACTAAATCCATTAAGCTCAACAAGAAAGCATAAATTATTGAAACTGGTCTCGAGATTCCCAACTACTCCAAAATCTCAAATTCTTTTTTCGATAAAAGCTTATCCTCACCTTTTAGCAAAGATATTCTTCCCTTATTGCTGAAATGCTTAGAAAATCTTTGCAATACCTCCTGCAACCATTAATTTTTTTTTTTCTTCTGAATCTAGAGCTGATGAAGATGCTTTTCGGGTTGAGAATATAATATCTCCAATAGGAAGAGCCACGAAGCCTGGCAAAGTTGGAAAAGAAGGCAGGCTTAAACAAAATTCTAATACTAGTCTGTCTTGACAAAAAAGGCTAGTTGAGCTTCTTTAATGGTATTAAATCTTACACCTACCACTCTTCCACTGCTTCAGTTAGTAAAAATATAGCTTCTGCCTTTGTTTCTTCAAAAACATCAAGGAGGCATTAAAGCCACAACCTAATCAATCAAACCAACCAACTTGATAAATTATTGATTTTCCACAATTTTTATTTTTTTTGAATCTGGAAAATCGAAGCTTCGCTCCACTACACCCGGGATAACCACGCCCGTCCCTAGGCCAGGCACCGAGAGACATCGAAGAAATTGAGACACGGGAAGTGTCTACAAATTAATGTCACAAATAAGTCTCGAACCTGGGACCTTGAGAGAGCACACCTTCAAAGTCCAAGTCTTCAACCAACTGAGGCAACCGCGCCACCCCTTGGCAGCTTCTTTTGCTTTTTCAACTTACTCTGCTACATCGACCTACTATGTACCTATGGTTTGACATTGAGCTTCTTTTTCCTTTCCTCTACGAAAAGTTCCTTCCTTCTTTCTACACCTCGTAAACAAAGGAAATAGACCTTCTTCCTCAACACTGTTGTTATCATTCAAAAAGAAAACTTTCTTGATATATGGCAAGATATCAAAGATGTTGCCAAGCAAGAACTTTTTTCCGCTGCTCCCATCTTGTCAAACCAGGCACTTATGGCTTGTGATAGGATCTTTTATTTGGCTCTCAATAACTAGTTCGGAGGTTACACTTGGGTAGTTAGTTAGTTAGCTTAATAAGGTGTATTCACCTCCTTAATCAATACAGCTATACAACTACTTTCATATAGAATTGATCACTTCAACTACTTCATATTGAATTGATCAACATTTTGAATTGATCAATTGGTGAGGGACCCTTTGATAGAGAGACTATCAATTGGTATTAGAGCATTGTTATGCTCCGGAATTAACAAAAGAGCAGAATCAAGAGAGGAAGCTTAAGAGAAAAGAAGGGATGGATTTGCAAGATAAATTTTTTGAAGAAATTTTATTGGCCAAAGAGGAAATGGTGATTGAATAAGGGACTCAATCTTAAGAAGCATTACAGAAGTTGTTAACGGTGGAACAAGGGATTTTGGACAAAATAGAGAAAAGCAAGAAAATAGAAAAAGTAAGAAACAAAATGTCGTCCCGCAAACAAGCGTTAAATCAGAATACCGAGCTATGGCACAATCAGTATGTGAATAATGTGGATACATCAACTAATGGTTGAACTAGGCTTCAACATTCCAAATCCAATCAAGTTGTGGTGTGGTGTGGCAACCAAGCTGCTATTCATATTGCATCCAATCCAGTATTCTAAGCATATTGAGATTAATTGTCACTTTGTTAGTGAGAAAATACAGCAAGATTTGATGTCCACTGGATATGTGAAGTTTGTAGACCAATTAGGAGACATTATCACGAAAGCTTTAAATGGAATGCAGGTAGATTATCTCTATAACATGTTGGGCATGATTAACATTTAACATATAAGCTCTAGATTGAGGGAGAGTGTTAAGATTTTATTTAGTTGTTTATTAGGGTTTTGTCTCTTAACGCAATTTTATATTCTATATGTGGGTTTTCTTATAGGATCAGGACTTTATTTAGGGTGTCCTAGTAGGATTAAGATTTTAATTGGGGTTTCCTAGTAGAACTAGGACTTCTTGTATTCCTATATGGCTATATATATGTGTTTACAAACATGAATAATATACAATGACTATTTAGGGGCTGTTTGTTATCTGGTTTTATGTAAATTTTATAAACAAGGTGATCCTCTCTCGCCTTTTCTCTTTCTACTAGTCAGTGAGGTTTTCAGCGCCATGGTAGCACAGGCACATTCACGTGGGATTTTAGATGGTTTCATGGTTGGTAATGACAATATACATCTTCCCTTACTCCAATTCGCCGATGACACCTTACCATACTGCAAATACGACTACGAAATGGTAACCTCCCTACTACAACTAATTCATTATTCGAATGGTGTTCGGGTTTGAAAATTAATTGGGAAAAATCATCCCTTTGTGGTCTCAACATCTGTGAATCTGAAACAGCAGCCTTAGCATTAAAGCTTAACTCCAAAGTCGAAAATCTACCATTTTTATATCTGGGTCTGCCTTTGGGGGGAAATCCAAACTCAGTATCATTTTAGCAACCGGTCCTCGATAGAATTGACAAGAAACTCGATAGGTGGGCAAACTACAATCTTTCTCAAGGTGGAAGATTGACCCTATGCAATTCAGTGTTGGCTAATGTTCCTATTTATTATCTCTCAGTTTTTAAAATACCATCAGTGGTTGCCCAGAAAATTCTTCTAGGGAAGCAAAGATGGTAGCTCCATCAATCACTTGGTAAGATGGAGCCATTTAGTCATTAACAAACAAGCTGGTGGTCTGGGTATCGGGTCAATTAAAAATAAAAATGAAGCTCTTCTGACAAAATGGGGCTGGAGATTTGTTCATGAACCAGATGCGTTTTGGCGACAGATTATTGCTAGTATTCATGGTCTCTCCCATTTCCAATGGCACGCCCACCCCAAGAACCATTCGAGTCTTAAAAGCCCTTGGCACCATATATCCTTACAGTAGAAAAAAAAACAATCATCTTTCAAGGCTTCAGCTGGGCAATGGACAAAGAATTGATTTCTGGTCTGATATTGGGGCTGCCAGTTTTACTCTCAAGCAATTATTTCCACGGCTTTTCAACATTTCGACATTAAAGGAATGTTCAGTTGCATCCTATTGGGACACAATCTCTCTATCATGGTGTATTAACTTCAGACGGTCAATGTCAGAAGATGAAGAAAGGGATTTCAGCAATTTTTTGTCTTTAGTTTCTCGGATTTCAGTGTCTTCACCTAACGACAAACTTGTCTGGCCCCTTGAATCTTATGGAAAATTTTCTGTCAAATCCCTTTCGAGATCTCTGGAAAAATCAGCAACAATGAATTTGATACTATTCAAACATATTAGGAAAACCAAAAGCCCCAAAAAGGTGTCTATTTTCACTTGGATACTCATCAATGGTTGTATAAATACAGCGGACAGGATTCAATTCAAGCTACCTAACTATTCGCTTTCCCCTTCGATTTGTCCTCTTCGCTGCCTTGACACGGAAACTTCAACTCATCTGCTCTTCCTTCACTCCTTCTCAAGGCTTTGCTGGTCAAAGTTATTTGTGTTATTTAAAGTCTGTTGGGTCTTTTCTTCTGGATGTAAGGAGAATGTCATCAGTCTCATAAAGGAGCCAAGAATGTCAAAAAAGGCCAGAATATTGTGGGCCAATGCTTCAAAATCAATCTTATACGAGCTATGGTGGGAGCGTAATCAACGGATTTTTGGAAACTGCTCAGCTACTTGGGAAGCCAAATTCGAGCGTGCATTGCTTAATGCCTATCATTGGAGTTCAATGTCCAGTGTGTTCAGATCTGTTTCTGTGCAAGACTTAGCTAATAACCTGAATTCCTATCTATGATGTATCCTAGTTTAGGTGTTTTAAGTTTTCTTCTATTTCTTTTTGTAGCTCCTTATGGTTTTGTTTTGGTAGTCTCTTTTGTAAACTTTCTTATCCCTTCGGGGTTTGTTATCTCTTTGTACTTCCTTCTTATTTCTAATAAGAAGTTTTGTGATCTTTTCTAAAAAAAAAAAAAAAAAAAACCTTCACCATAAGAGAAATAAAAGGAGAAGCTGAACCGTGAAGATGTAAGAAAACCGTTTGAGTAGACCATATTTAGAACTGAGTATGGATCTGGTTCGATCAAACCAAAGGGTTGGACAGGTGCACACACTGGTTCACTTATAACAGTCGGGTGGGCCCCGAACCAAACAAATTCGAAATAACCAGCTTAGTTTGGGATTCAATCCCAATGGGCCCCCTAAGGTGTCGCATCCACCGTCTGCATGTGGCCCAACTGGAGAGACCTCGAGCCACGCGCGAGACAACTGTCGATTATGAACGCCTGATGCTTGTCCATTCTCAATACATCGCCCCATGTTACAACAACGTTTCAGGTCCCTTTTTTTGTTCTGCTTTGTTTTCTTCAAGGAAAGGAGTTTCAGAGAATCGCATCCTCGATCGATCTCCTACCTCCTCCACTCTCTTCGACTGTCCTCCAACTCCAACTAATACTAACCCTCAACAATTTTTATCATCAACCTCTCCACATAATTGGGTTTTTCCCTATCAAAAGGTCGGTTTCCATTTCCGAGCCCCTTGCATCTCCTTTGATTGGCTCCTTTCTCACCTTTAACCCTATAAAACCAAAGAGATTCATCTTCATCCCATTCATTGAGCAACCTGAGACTCCATAAAGAAGCCTCGACTTCTTCTTCACATTGCAGTTTTCAACCCACAACCAACTCCCGTTAATCTTATTTCATATATCAATAATCATGTATAGTAAAAGACTATGAGGCAAACAGACAATTGGTCACACAAAATGAATGAATAAATGCAAGTGAAATGAAACAATAAATAGTTTCTCTTAAAGCACTTACGATTTTGAATCCTTACGAAGCATTGGTGAAATAGCTTCAACTATGAACGGAACCATTGCACTATGAGAAGCAAGGCATGGAAGCAATGTCAAAAGTTTAAGCTGCATTAACATGAAATATGCGTATATATCAAGATAATATAGAAAAATGATGTGTCTGAATAAGAAGGCAAATATTCAAAGTATTAATCATCCACGCCAAATACAAAAGTGTGGATAGATATGCAAAACGCAATAAGGTAGAATAGAATAGAACTCTTGCTTCATTCATTAGGAAAGGTACGTATACATACAGAGACTAAAGACTACCCTAGCATGAATAGCAAATTATAATAAAAAACAAAATCTATGGCCACCCTACCTAGAAATTAATTTCCTACGGGTTTCCTTGACATCCAAATGATGTAGGGTCAGGCGGTATGTCCCGTGACATTAGTCGAGGTGCGCGCAAGCTGGCCCGGACAGTCACGGATATCAAAAAAAAAAATCATAAATAATAATAATAATAATAAAACAAAATCATAAATTACTACACAATCATAAATTACTAAACAACCCTTATTATTTTAACACTCTCCCTCAAGTAGGAGCATATATATCATGCCCAGTTTATTACAAAGGTAATCCACTCACACTCCATTCACCACCTTCGTGAAAATATCACCTAACAAATTTCTTGTCCTCACATATGCAGTAGACACCAACCTTTTTGTATTTCTTCACGAACAAAATGATAATCAATCTTGATACGTTTAGTTCACTTGTGAAATATTGGATTTGAAGCGATATCAATAGCGACCTGGTTGTCAGGCCATAACTTGACTGAAGTTGGAACCTAAGAAGCACGGACACGGACAAGGACACGAGATGCAAACACAATACGATACAGACACGAACACACGTCATTATCTTAAAATGTAGGACACGAATACGTTGAGGACACGTTATGTATTATAATTTATATGATATACTATGTTACTATTAAAAGATAAAATCCAAAATATTAAAAAAAAATTACTAACTATGAAAAATATTTCAAACAAGGATGAATATGAAATTAAAACATGTAATAAGTTATACGAGTCAATTTAAATCCAATAAAGAAAAAATCTCATCATTCTTTAAATACATGCTAAAAGCACACAAATCAAAATTTATAAGAATACCTTAAACAATCTCAAAATACTTTAGTTTTTACATCATGTTTTCTTCACTATATTTTCTCTCTTTCTTTCCTTTTTATCATTTAATACATCTATCTTTAGTGGAAGTCGTCATCGACGGCCTCCACCAACTTGAAACAAATAAGTCTTAAATGGGGTGTCCATGAAGTGTCCATGGTGTGTCCGCGAAGTGTCCACGGTGTGTTCCCGAAGTGTCTGAAATTGTCGGACGTGTCTGAAGAGTGTTTGGAAGTATCAGTGTCCGACACGGGTACGTTGTCAAAATAGAAGTGTTCGTGCTTCCGAGGTTAGAAGCTTAAAATATAATTCAACCACGAGTTGATGTATCCACATTACTTCACATATTGATTGTCTTAGGACTTCATATTCAGATTTAGCATTCAATTGTGAAACTTCATTCAGTTTCTTGCTTTTCCACAAAACCAGGTTACCTCCCACCAAATCACAATTTTTTTCTTTTTAGTACAACAAAGTGGGATTGGGGAGACTTAAACAACTGATCAAGTACATGCAAAGGCATAACTAGTGCCAGTTGAGCTAAGCACACTTTGGCTCACAAAAACACAATATCTAGAAGTCAATCTCCTATCATCTCTCATCTTGCCCAATCAGCTTCTAAAAAACATTCCATTCTCATATGAACATGATCCTAATACAAGTTCTCTTGTCCAGGTGCATCCTTCAAGTAACACGAAATTTGTTGTACTGTTGCTTAATGGTCCAAAGTAGGTGAAGACATAAATTGACTCACGATGCTTATAGAATAAGTAATGTTTGGTCGTGTTAACCATAAAATAATTTAGTTTTCCAACTAACCTTTTTTTATCTCAGGGTCTCCAAATGGTTCTCCTTTCTTTGTAAACTGCATACTAGGAATCATCAAAGTATTGCTATCTTTGCTGCCAATTTTCCTATTTCTGTTAGTAGATCAAGCACATATTTCCTCCGTGATAGAAAATTCCCTTCTTATTTCTCTATACTTCAATTCCTAAGAAATAGTTAAGCGATCTCATATCTTTAGTGTGAAACTGATTATGAATGAACGATTTAAGAGATAGACGTATCACTTCTAGTAATGACGATACCATTAACATACACATCCAATAAGATAATACCACTCGTATACAAGAGAGAGAAGACAGAATGATTTGATTTGCTTTTCTACATTCTAAATTGACAATTGCTTGACTACATTTTCAAAACCAAGCTCATGGACTTTGTTTTAAACTTTTAACTCATGCAAGGATTTTCGAAAACGTAAATCTTTACCTTTCTCCCCTTGAGCAACAAATCCACGTGGTTGCTCCATAAATACTAATTGCATATGACTGCAAAAACACACTTTTAAACACTTTACTTGTTGTCTTTCCTTCATGTTTTGTATTGTTATTCTATCTATTTTCTTCCTTCTCATGCCTGGATGTAGCCTAGTTCCTTTTACATGGTTTTTTTACGGTTAGAACTTTTGGCCCTTTCGGGTTTGTATTCTTGAGCTTTGCTTCTTTTCATATTCTTAATGAAAAGTTTGTTGCCTTTTTTTTAAAAAAGTATCAAGTTGATGCAAAGGTTGAGACGGTGCCATAGAGATGAATAACTTGACAGAAGTAAGTTTCGCAACAGATGAAAACATATCAAAATAATCAATCTCTTACGTCTGAGCATAACCTTTAGCAACAAGGCTAATTTTAAGCGTGCAACAGTCCATGGGTTAAGTTTAACGATGAAAACCAACTTACATCCAACCACCTTCTTGCCTGTAGGCACAGAAACTAATTCTTAAGTATCATACCATCTAAGGCATGAATCTCTTTCTTTGTTGCATTACGCTAACGGGCAAGAGTGAGACAAGGCTTCATGAACAGTTTTAGAAATTGATACGGAATAAATTGATTAAATAAAGGAACATGTGGAAGAAGATAAATTTCCATAAGAGACACAAGGCAAAATCGGGTAAGTACAAGTATTTACCTTTACGAAGGGTGTCGTCGCTTACTCCCGGATCTGATGATGAAGTATTAACAGGAACTAGACATTCACATGAACATTGTAGCCTTCTCGTGTACACTTGAGTAATGAGCGGAGAAGGGAAACCTTCGTGCGTACAGTCAGTTGAGATAGACATTTGGAATCAGAGCCAACCTTTGTGCGTATGGTTGATTGAGACAAAGAAACCTGAGGGTTGAATCGAAGATGTTGCATTGGTGTCAAGAGTGTCAATTCAGCAGGGCAAATGCGTGTCAAAGACGAGTTGGGTGAAGCCCACTCTTGGAACTCGTAAATTTCTTGAGCAAACATGTCGTGAGAGAGTCGTACTCGACGAAGAAGACCAAGTCTATTAGCACAGGGCTTGGTGAGACAAACAGTGTTACAAAGAGCCATTATCATCAGAGGGATAATGTTGATGGTTGTAAGCAGAAGCATCGAGAGTAAGTGCGACATGTGCCAGTCAAAGAGCCAAGTTGTGCACAATGAAAATTCATGTGGGTGGACAATGTGGCTGAGGCCAACTGAAGTGTGAGGACAAGTGTCTCTTGGGTCATTCCATATGCCAAACGGGTGACATCTGACAGAGTTGTTGAAGACTAGCGTCTTCTCATAAGGAGTAATCAGGCTGGATGAAGCAAGGCTTGAGTGAGTTGCTAGAAGATCTGAAGTGTCTTTGCAACGTTGCCACCAAGTGAGACAAATGAAGTTGGCCGAGGAGTAGTACCAACAACCTAATCGACTGCAAGAGTTCTATTAATAAGATGCCACTAGATTTTGAAGGGAATCTCAAAGATATGTAGTGGGGTGCGCTCCCTGAGGGTTTGGCAGAGGTCGAAGCCCAATATTGCATGTCCTCATTAGCTATTCGATGAGGCCAAGGAGAGTCCCAAGGCGTAGTTTAATTTGCGCAAATTGACTTGTTTATTTAGTGAACCCAAGGCCAAGTCCATGAGGGGCGCGTGAAGGTCCGAGGGGATAGCCCATAAGTAGAATGTCATTTATCACATTCTTCTAAAGCACAAGTTGCTAGCAAGTCAGCTAACAATAGTCGAAGTGTCGGATAGTCATCGAGAAGATCCAAAGTTTAAGCGGGGGTGAATGTCATAACCTACGCGGTTATGCCCCATATTAAGTCATCGAGGACGATGACTAGATTAAGTGGAAGAGGATGTGAGAGTCATAGAAAATAATCTAACGATCCATGTCCATGAAAAGCCATGATGCGACCGAGGGGACCGATGCATCATCCATCACACCAAGAAGAGTGTTCAACAGTGTCACCTGGATGCATCATAAAGCAAAGTCATGATAGTGTCGACAATGTCAATGTCAAGGCTCAATGAGGGCACATTAGGCCCTAGGCCATCTCAACGATGTCAAGTTTTAAGATAGAGTTTTGACGAGCAGCTCTGGAGTTAAGTTCGTATGAAGCTAAGATATATGCTCGCCTTGTTTGGTGTCAATCGAACACTCGATGAACGCTCCACACTGGTGAATGATTTCTCGCAAAAAAGACATGCATAGGTGGGAGACTAAAGTTGTTCTAGAATGTACTATAAAGGGAAGCATGATGTTAACTCCACCACCCCCGGGCCCCGTGGCCTAAGTGAGCTACCTCATGAACATGTGTGTGTTGTGGTCTGGGCAAGCGCTTGCAAGACAAGTGTCTTGGGCAACTTCCTTTAAAATGGAAATCTAAGGACTGTGTCAGATAACAAGAATGTATCGACATTGCACCCTTGCCTATGGGAGGGAGGTTGAACCAAAAATCGAGTGGCAGCATGCCAACTCATAACGAATGCCCATGGGCTGTGTTGAATGCATGTGCAGGCGACATGCATGACCAAGATTATTTCTACTACGCATTCGATGAAGCTTGATTGAGGTCTGAAGAACCTCGACTACGACCTAACAAGTCACAAAATATGGGCGATGCGAGCTTGGGGCTTGAGTTCCCCTCTAAGGATGACCATGAAGAGCGAGAAATCATGGCGCCGCACAAGTTGAACAGCACGACCGTGACACCATGCATTCCCACTGGTAGACGTTTGGGTAGTTTATCAATTGATGATCAAATTTAGCAGTCATACAGAGCGACGAGTGAAAAAGAAATATCACATGTTGAAAACTAGTTGGACACGAGTGAAAAACGAAAACTCACCACCATATCCTGGCGTTCGACTTCTTTTCTTGAAAATATATTACAGTAAAAAAGGACTAAAAGCAACAACTGAAATCCCAATTTTGGATCCAAAGTTCCAATTGCAGCAAGTAACTCTACAGCATCACTTGCTGATGAATGATGGACCACCGTAATGGCAGCCATTGCACTTACTAGGAAAGGCATTTCTGCATGAGAAAATGATAAAATAAATCAATCACTTACCCCATTAATCTAGGGATGCCAAAATATAAAAACTGTTAATAAGACATGGTGAGTAACTTATAAAAATGTGTGATTTCTTTTACCTGTAATGAACATTTTCTCAAATTGAGTGAGGGGCAAGAGGGATTTCCGTCGATCAACAATCCACAATGAGTACTCTCTTAATTTAGATGCCCAACACTTTTTGGGCAAATCATTATCATCTTTGCTATTACTCTGGCTATAGAGTGCAAAATCCAAAAAGAACCCACTAGATGGTGAAGAAAGACCCTGAGATAAAATGGTTTGAATCATACCAAAATTCAAATGCCCGTAATCATATCATTTCAAGTATGAAGTCTATCTCTGTGGATTTAGGCAACCAGTTCAGGTAAGACAAAGAAAAATATTCAAGATTGACCTGGAACCATAACTTTTCCAAAAGCTTAACAATAATAGACCCAGGTGTGCTGATCGATGAAAAGTGAAATGTGCACTCCTTCTTAGCTTCATCCTTTGTTGTCACCAATAGCGCCACCAACAACTTTTCTAATATGGAAAGCAATTCAGTTGCTGCTCCTTTAATAGATTTTGAAGGAGATGACATGAGGCCGATGGCAGGAAAGACAAATAAAAGTTCTTCACTTGGAAAAAGTGTCTTTTCCCTGTTAGCAAATTCTGAACAGCCATAAGACTAATTATATATTCAACAATACGAAAGTAAAACAGATATTTTAATGAAGTTTTCTTATCACCGGCTGCCGTAGTAAGAAAATGGAAAAATATAAATAATAGGTAGGTGTAGAGAAGGATGCACTCAACTAGACAGCAAACATACCATGTTCAGCTTTCCACTGCACGAAGGAGAGAAGAAGTTTCAGTATTAGCAATTGCTCGTGTTCTAGATCTGAATTTATGAGGATGGTCAATAATGGTGGGAAGACCGAAGATAGCTTAGGAACATATTGCATCCCTAGGTCTTTTTGTACCGACAACAAGTATCTTGATAGTTCAATAATGCGCTCAAAGCCACAAACATGTCTGTCAAGACATGCATACAGGGAGAGAACTGTATCTAACAGTTCTATGCTGCTTTGTTGAGCCTCCATCATGAGATCCTAAGTGGGGAAAAAGTTACAGAAATTCAAATTTTAAATATTGTAAATGAGCTAAAGAAGTCAAAGCTATCAACCAGTTTAACTAAACTTCCAAATTCTGTACAATCTAGAGGATACACAAACAAACTGAAAATTTTATCTATTATCTCATTGTCGTTAAGAAGCAGCTGCATACCGATCCATTGGCGACTAACAGTCGTAACACCACGGTACAAGCGTCCACCAAAGATTCCACCACATGTATGAAATCCCAAAAATCCTGCAAAAGTATGAAGAAAACTGAACCTTAATGGTACAAACCAAGCAAAGTTATTTGTAAATTGTGTTGGAAAATCTTTAAATGGTAAATATCAAGCTTAATTATATAGTAACCCAAACATACTCGAGTCAGCATTGGAAATTATCTGCCACAATGCCAACTTACTTCTAGAGTCTTGCGTGGGATATATTTGAGGCTTCTGATTAACAAATGAAATATAGGTAATGACTCCTGTGGAAATGAGCAGCAAACCAACGTAATCGATGACATCAAATTTCGCACAAATAATGAAGATGATGAGTCTGAAAACTGTGTTCTTAGTATTGAATGTTTCACAAATGGGCTTAAGAATTCGCAAACGGTCTCCATTCCCAGTGACTTGTTCTGCGCCATAAATAGTGGAATTTCGTGCAAAAGCTGGGCTTGAACATCAACTCGACAGGACAACACCTGCCACACACCCCACATTGTCACGGCTTAAAATTTTACATTAACCATTGAGAATTAGACTGCACGTTAATCAATTTTAATAGAATACATAACCAGAAGATCGAAAGTCAAATTTGATAATCCGGTATCATATAAACCAAAAGATTAAGCAACAGTTTCATCTAACCCAAACTAGTACTGACGCAACCAAGCATCAAAGGAGTCTAGATTCCAAGACTCCACAAAGGAATATGAATCAAAGGTATAGCAATACAAGAGATAAAATCACTGTTTACGAAGAGGATTCAAGACAATTAACCAAACTAAACCAACCAACTAGAACAATTAACAATTCGAATGAAAAATGAAAAACACAAAGCTACTCCTAATTATACACATAAGAACCAAACACAAATAAAATCGGTTCTACACAGAACAACTCCTATTACCTTAACAAACGGATGAGTTTCCGCAGAGCCAAACTGCCACGACCCATTGTGCTTCTGGAATCCAACTTGGACGAGAAAGCCCAGTCCCTTAACGAACACGTCAACGAACCGCGATTCGGATCCCTCGAGAGCGGCTTGGAGCTCCATAAGGGCGCGAGAGACATCGATATGAGATTCCTTGACCAAGCGGCAGAGCTCTCGAACTGATTGGTCGACGACGGCGGGAGAGGAGTGGAGTAGGCATTGAGAAATGGCTTCCCTGCCTGGGCCGGAATCGGAGTCCAGATGCTTCGGAGCAGTTCGAAGCTTGGAGAAGATTGAAGTGACGGCGAATCGTTGAAGCGACGGCTGCGGCAACCGGAGTTTCTCCAGTAATGGAGCATACGAGTCCATAATTCAGTAAACAGAGATATAGCATAGCACGGGTGAATTTATTGGAGGCGGGTTTTCTTTTTTTCAGATAATAAGAGGATTGTTGAGTTTTTTTTTTTTTTTTTTTCCTTTTGCAATATATGAGGCAAGAAACGAAACTCTAGCCTCGATTGGCAAGAGGTTGGTAGTGCTATGTGTCACGGTCTTACTTGTCCAGTGCGTGTTGCACATGGCCGCATGAACCTCTACACCTTTTTATCATGCTTTTATGTTATTTTGTTAATATTGCATGTTAGGATAGTTTCTTCATTTTTGTCTAGGTGTTGACTCCTCGTCATTTTCATATGCAAGGGTGTCCCACCAATTTTGTTCCAAAATGTACTATAGGGGGTATGACTTCTTGAAGCTTCCTTCCTACCAAGTGATTACATGATTAATGCAAGCTGTTGTTGTGTCCCTTATTGCATCTTATCATATATTTTTC
>JBBMEG010026433.1:7130-23957 GCA_037832605.1 Cyclanthera cordifolia
TTAGCAGGACATTGTGGCCGCCCATGATGATGAGAAGGGGGCATTTTCAGAGCCAAGGGAGGAATTTCAGATTCCTTCACTTGGGACATCGAATTTTGGTTCTGAGTCACAGAGGTCGTATAAAGGTCGACATTGCAAGAAGTTTTACACTGAGGAGGGTTGTCCATATGGGGAAAGCTGTACATTTCTCCATGATGAGCAGTCGAAGAATCGGGAGAGTGTGGCGATAAGCTTGGGCCCTGGTGGCTACAGTGGCGGCGGATCAGGAAATGGATCAAATATCAAGCCTTCAAATTGGAAAACAAGGATTTGTAACAAGTGGGAGTTGACAGGATATTGCCCATTTGGAAACAAATGCCATTTTGCTCATGGTGCTGCTGGTATGTTTCCTCTTAGTTTCTTCCATCTCTTCTTTTATTGATGAAATGGTTGTACTTAAAAAGTGGTGATTGAGGGATCTTTGACCCCAGAGGGCCATTGCGCCTTAATTATTAGGATAGCTTATTTTTTTGTTTGTATATACCATTGTTGAACATTCTAAAATGTGGAACTTGAATGACTTTGGGGAATATGTGGAGAGTTCTCAAGAACCAAAACATTATATTGATAAGTTGATCAATGAAAGTTCCTATGTTTCCTATGAAAAGAAAAAGATACAGAGACCAGAACATTATATTGACAAGTTGTATAATTTCAGGATCAACTTGGTAATTCTTTATGCTATAACATTTAAATGTAAAGCTGGACCCTTTTTACTATTACAATTATTCTATTATGCTTCTATTGTTTCCCATGAATATTTGTGCTTTTGTTTTTTTGAGCCACCAAGATTGAGCTAAACTTTGATATAGTCACATAGGTTGAGTCCCTTGATTAGACCGATAAACATAAGAATGTCGTCGTTTCTTGTTGAACGAAGCTACTGTCGAATGAGTTCTTTAGTTTAGTGTTTTAGATTTAATACGTCGAATTAACCACAGAATTGCACCGTTATGGTGGTGGGCTTATGGAGACAGAAACTAGAGACTTTTCATCTGCTCCTGATGCAATGCAAGGAGTACTACCGAAAGCTCCTGGCGACACGGTGGTTGCTTCTGTTCCTTCGATTCTTCATTCGGACACTTATCATGTTGTGGTTCCATCACAAAGGCCAACCATTGTAATTCAGAGGCCAGGGCAGAGAGCTCATCAGAAATGGAAGGGCCCCGATAAAATCAGTAGGATATATGGTGACTGGATCGATGACAACGAATAGTATGGTCTGAGCAATCACTGAACGTGAATAACGAGAACTTGAAGTTTGATAGTTAGCAGGTATCACAATTGACTTTGTCCCTCATAAGCATTTGGCAGATGAAGATTCTCTTTGTTCGGGTTAGTTCTTTTCTTATTCTCATTCCAACCCTCTTCGCTTCTGATCTTCGAAACTTGTAGCATATGTTCTTTAATCTGTTAGTTTTGTTATTGCTGTATCCCTTTTTCAGGAAAGAAAATATAAAAATATATGACTAGCTTCCCTTATGATCATTGAGTAATTCTTCTGTGTTCTGGGAAGTCATTAACCTTATTGTTATGGGAATATGAATCCTTCAAATGAGGCTGGCAGCAATTTTTATACTCTGACATTTTGATTTCTGAAGATTCTCCAGGGTAGTGTTGGTAGTTAGACTGTTACATTGTTCTATCTTTGTTTAATGCGTTTACGGTTTAAGTAGGTTGTGATCTTCTCGTAATAGTTATCGCTCATCGTTCTTCTTTGCATCTTCTGTATTTAGGTAATGAAATTACATCACATACGCTAAAACTTAAGCTTGCTGATTAAATTGTTCTGAAATTATGCAAGTTTCTTGTTTAAAGTCTACAAATTTCTGAATACTTATGAATCCATTCTTAGAACACTTATACGTTCATAGCTTGTAAAATCACTTGTCATTCAGAACTGTGATCACCTGACATGATATATGACTTGATCATTAGAAGTTACGAGTTCAAATTATTTGTTACGAGTTCAAATTTTCCTCCCAAATAAGGCTCTAATTAAACAGACATTAATGAAAGAATTTATAGTATTATGATGGTAATTCCTTCCATAAGGATCATGAGTTTGAAGTTCAATCTCACAATTCCACACATGCATACTAAACGAAGCCCACAAGACAAGGAGAGAAACAAGGATTAAGAAGAATGAGTGTTGATTATAAAAGGATACTTCTAATTATGGAAATGGCAAATATATGTGTAAGCAAGCTCTTGGCCAAACAAATCCATTGGTTCTTCCATATCCAACTGCTTTAACCACACAAACAACAAAGTTTACATTTTTCTTCTTCCCTCTTCCTCCTCTATGTTCTTTTCCGGCCAATGTCCACCGATTTCCCCCGCCCTGCAGTCGGCGATCATGATCACCCGTCTTCTCCTCTAACCATCATCCTATCTGTCATTCTCACTGCATCCCTCTTTGTTGGTTGCTTCTCTATCTACTTCTGCCCTTGTTTTAAGAAATCCTTCCTTCATTCCCGCAACCTGCGTCGCCGCTCTTCTTCCGACAACCCCTTCCCCGATTTCCCGTCGCTCATCCCGGCCTTGACCCTCCCCTCATTAACTCCTTTCCCTCCTTCCCATACTCCGGAATCAAGGAGTTCCAAAGCGACAAATTCGGATCAGAATGTGCCATTTGCCTCGCCAAATTTGACGACGACAGCTTTCTCCGCCTCCTTACTGTTTGCTGCCATGTCTTTCACCAAGAGTGCATTGATCTATGGCTTCAATCCCACAAGACATGTCCGGTTTGCCGGAGAGATCTCGATTCCAAATCACTTGATAAGCCTCATAGTCCACAACAAAATTCCCATAAAGGGTCAATCGAAAATGCCATCACTATCGAGATTGGTAACATGGAGAATGTCGATGCCACACCGAAGGCTTGGTGCCTGCTTCAAATAGGGGGAAAACAGAGGAGTGAAACAGAGGCGGCGGCAGAGGACGAGAGAAGGAAGAAATTCTTGAGATTGCATTCGACTGGGCATTCGATTGTGAAGGCAGGAAGAGAAGGGGAAGATCGACATACGTTGAGATTCCAGAACATGCTACGATCAAGCTCGTTAGAGGGCATAATTGGACGGGAAGTTGTGTGACATTGGAAGAGTTCTTAAAGAATCCTGACTGGTGATCAGAATAACTTACAGAAGCCGCCATGATCGAGCTTGTTCACATGGATTCGTTTTGATTCGTTAAGCTTTTTAGTTCTGCTTCTACAACAGGGTAGTACTTTTTGCTGTCTAGATTCTTCGCTTAATTGTCATCTAAGCCCAGTTTGATTAAGATATATTTCATTGATAATAATATTAGAAAAAGAAATAATCTTTATGGGCTCACGTGGTAGGCCCATAAAAACCCAAAGCCCAATCTGATAGCAACCCAATAATTCCCAGATTTCTGGGCCTAGATATTAAGGAACTAAAAAAAAATAGAGAAAAATACAATTTTAATCCATTTTGGGTGTTGTTTTATTTGGCTTATTTCTTTCAAAATCAAACATTTTAATTATAAAAAAAATCATTAGACTAAATCGACAAATTTTTTTTGATATCATAAACTAAATTAATTTTAAACTTTAATCTTTATGCAAAAGACAAATTTAAAGTGAAATAAAATCGAGAATTATCGAAATACCATAACTAAAAATATTTAATTTATGAAATATGAACTAAATAAAGACTATACCTGTATTTAAAAAAAAAAAAAGAAAATTATAGAATGGCAGCAATGGTCCCATTTCCCATAACATAATCATTCCCACCACTTGTCAATTTCTTCTTTCAATTTTCAATCTTATTTGCTACTAAATTACAAAACTACACCTCATTCTTTCATCTTTCTATCCTTTCATTTTATTTTCATTTTCTTTTTTTTTCCTTATTAAAAACAGCGCATGGACAAAATAAAATCGATTAATTTTAAGATAAATTTTATATTATCTCAACAATAATACAAAATGATGAATACAAAGACTTAAATGAATATCTATAAAGTAGATATAATCACTTATTTTAAGTGTAAAGCTCATAAAGATTTATAAAACATTTACATTTTCTGGTACATAAAACTTTAAACTTTATTGTATTAATTAAACCTGAAATTAATAAGTATATCAATTTAAACTTGAAGTTAATTTATACCATGATTAGTAATTTTACTAGAACGTATTATCACTAAGTTATAGTAATTATTGTATTTGAAGAAGTCTTAACCTCGTGTAAGAATTCAAAATTTTTATTTGATTTAATTATGAATTTGAAGATTTAAAGTTTCATTTTTTTTTTTTTTAATAATAAAATTGAAAATTACATGGGGTGTGCTGGCAGTGGGTTGAAAGATTGCAGTTTTTTCAAAGCTGATGTGACATGGATTAGGGCCGTCATTTTTTATTATTTATTATTATTATTATTATTTCTTGAAAACAAGGCTGACACATTTAACCTCTCTTTTTCCTAAAATGGGTTCTATAATTTTTTTTTAAGGTTATAATTTAGTTATAAATTTTTAAATTTCTCCATAGTTGGAGAAATTTATTGTTATTATTTTTTAGTATAAATTAGGAGAAAGAAATAATGTCGATTTTTAGAATTGAATCTGTGATGCTGATAATTAACCCAAAACAATAAAATCACTGCGTCGCAGATCTTTTGGTTATGATTTGAAAAATTAAAACTTAGTTTCTAAAGTATGATGAAATTTAAAAAATAGTCTATGTCATTCATAATTATTAGCGAATAAAATACGTAGAAATTAGTTATTTATGTTTTATGATGAGAGTCTTAGTAAAATAATTGATTGGACAAAGAAATGTATCATTCCATATATTAAAAGTTATACATACGTACTTAATTCAGTATGATGTACAAATATTATGAATTATTTTGGAGATTTTATAAATTATATGAAATAAAATTTATCTCTACAAACCATAAGCTTTAAATTTTAAATTTTTCCAAATTAATAAGACTAAATGAGATTTCTCAAAAGTATAGAGACTAAACTCTAGATTTTTAAAACATAGGAACTAATTATTTGATCGTACATTAGGTTAGAGTTATGTTTTTTTTTTTTTTTTTAGTTTAAAAACTGTAACCATTATGTTGAATTATATTACAACTAAACGATAAAATATGCTCGTTTTAAGATGCCAGTCAAGTATATATCACACTTTCAAAACTGTAAAAAAAATAAAAAATAAATAATAAATCAAAACTATTTAGAAGGAAAATTGTTGATTTTGTCTTTGTGTAAAATTTTCCTTTTAAGAGATAGATTCCTCAAACTTTATCTAAATGATTTTGCCCTTGTTTTATTTAAGTCAACGACTGAATTTAATTAACATTGTTTTTTTGGTACTTAAAAATTAAAAAATTAAAAAAAAAAAAAAAAACTATTTTCTTGACACAACGAAATTGATATATAAATAAATGTAATTCATGTAAAATGGTGGGGAGAGTCGCTTACTAACTTTATTATACTACATGTTGAATGAGTATAACTTTTTCGCACAGTTTCACACGTAAACATTAGAATGACAGATCGCGTGAACGTTAGTCCATTTTTAATGTCAATTGAATTATGTTCGCTTTGACACGACCGTTAAGTTTAAAATTTTTAAAGATGTTTTATATCACTAATTATTTATTGTTGTTTATTTGACAAGTAAAGAGATTGGATTTACATCAAGTTTTGGAAAAATGAACTTTAAGACCTCATCTTTGATAACAGCTTTGCTAAGTTGTCCCCATGCATATTTCTATTTTGGATTATTTGGTCCCCCACTCTCTTTCTTCTATACAAATTGCCCCAATCTTTTGGCCTTTCTATCATGATATCAACAAGTATAGAGAAAAACTATATCTATCATTAGTTTTTTTTTTTTTTTTTGGGATCAAAATGAAAGAAAAAAAAAAACAATCAAAGTCTCTGCCCCTCACATGCAAACTTTATATATATATATATATTTCCTTTTACACTAGTCTCTTTAAAAAATTAAACTTTTCTTCCCCCATTGATCCCTTCTCTCAAATATTTACTATAACTACTTGAAAAACCAAAGAAAAAAGATCAATTGAGCTCAAGAAAAAATGAGTCTTGATGCTCTTTCCTCCAATGACTTGTTCAACTTCATCATCTACCACACCATTCCCGCAGCCCCGAACGCTAATTCCCTCGGCCACCACGACTCGTCAAAGGACACTCATCTCTCCAACGAGAAGTCATTGACGAAGCATGATCAACACGGGTTCGAAGGCCAGGAGAAACAGATCGATTCGACGGTGACGAGTAAATGGCATCGAAACGAGGTGGAAAGCAACCGAGCGGAGGCCTCGAAGAAGAGGAAGAGAAAACCAAAGGCTTGTAAGAACAAAGAGGAAGCTGAAACACAAAGAATGACACACATTGCTGTTGAAAGGAACCGCCGCAAGCAAATGAATGAACATCTCTCAGTGTTACGTTCCCTCATGCCAGAATCCTATGTTCAAAGGGTTTGTTTTTTTCTCTGTCTCTTTCTTTTCTTTTTCTTTTTTTTTTAGTATAAACTCAAATTTGAACCTCAATTTTATAGATATTTTAAATAACTTCTTGTTAATTAAATGCATGAGAATTTAGTTAATGTTCATAAATATTATGTCTTTTATTAATTCATATAACTATTCTTGCTTTTTAACAACTTTAATTAAGCTTTTTGAAATTGAGAGAAAAAAAAAAAAGTTACTTCATTTGCTCATATTCTCCTTAATTAATCTCAATTATGCAGCCTAAAAATAGAATTCAATTATTGTAATCTTTTTAAATTTGAATTAACAAATGTCACCTTCATTTATCCCTAATTGGTGGTTCAATTATGGTGTTAGAGGTTCAAATTTTCACCCTCTTTGAAATACAACCATCACTGTTAATTAATTACCAAACATAAAGTAAGCTAAAAATTGACCTCTCTTTCAAAACCCTTTATGATTGCATGCCACATTATAAAATTTAATAGAGAATATAAGGATACTATATAATATAATATATAGTGGAGTAATTAATTATTTAAATAATTATGAATTAACTAATTGGTTTGTAAGAAAGGCCAAACAAATTAATCAAGAGAAAGTAGAGTGCTTGCTTGGAAATGACAGAGATATCAGTTTACCTAGGTCCTAAAATCATGATAGTTTCCAATGCTAGATGCCATTTTGCATCATTTTATTAACATTATTTTAAGCTCTTGGGACTCAATCAAATTTTGTCCTTATACTAGAAAAAAAAACATTTTTTTCTATGGGGATTAGACTTCGTAATGTAATTAGTTACTATACTGTTGAAGCTTCACTTTAGCTACTAAATTTAAGATAGTACTGACTCATCTTTCAATTGTGACACCTAAATATATCAGAACGTATCGGTCGATCTTGAACTTGGGACTACGAAAGGAGTATGTCCACGAAGCCCCGAGTCTTCGACCAACTGTATTTTACCTCAAGGATTAAGTCACACATCATATAGCACTTAAACTATGCTAGTTGGCCTTTGAAAAAGTTTTTAACAAAAACATAAAACTTTTGATTTTTTGTGTAGAGTCATTGCTGCTAATCGTTTAATATCTACTTGATGCTATGATATGCTTGACTACAGTGATAAAGAAAAGAAAGGGATGAAATAAAGTAACAGAAGTTAGAGTAAATTAGTAATCGATGAAATTATGATCAAAACACTCTCGACCAAATGATGGAAAGGGATATATCTCTTTCTTTTCCTTTCCGTCTCTTCTTACCACTCCAAACGTGTCGTATTATTTAGTTTAAGATTCGTGCGTTTGTGTGTCATAACATTTCTTTTTTCTTGAATTCAACAATATTTGAAACTCGTATTTCAAGCAAACAAGTTGAGTTATGCTGTTCTTGACGGTTGGTTTAATTATTTCATGCAATTAATGTAAATGAAGGGTGATCAAGCATCCATAGTAGGTGGAGCAGTTGAGTTTGTGAAGGAATTAGAGCATATTTTATCAACACTTGAAGCCAAGAAGCTCCAAATTTCACAACAACAAGAAGCAAAACAAAAGATCAACAACAACAATAATAACAAAAATGAAGATTATTATTATTCATTGAGAAGGAAAATATACTTTTCAATTTCAACAATGGCAATGCATTCAGATCATAATCATCATCATCATCATCAAAGCTCAACGAAATCGAAGACTTGTTCTTCATCAGCTGACATTGAAGTAACTTTGATTGAAACTCATGCAAATCTCAGAATCCTCTCAACAAGAACACACAAACAACTCTTGAAACTCATTGCTGGCTTGCAGTCTCTTCATCTCACTATTCTTCATCTCAATCTCACTCACTTTCATCCACTGGTTCTTTACTCCTTTAGCCTCAAGGTATATATGGACTTTTGGATCGTCTCCCATGCTTAACTATTTTTCGCTTTGTTGCCGTCCTTCAACTTTCAAAATGTTTATTCTAGTTACCTCATAATAAAGGTAAATATCAAAATAGTTGATTTTTTTTTTATTAGAGGGTTTTTGTCCAATTTTGTCCTTAAACTTTCAATATTTTAATTTTAATCTCTAAACTTACAATGTTAAATATTTGAATTAAGAAACCAAAATGGTTAGAGATTAAAATAGGAAAAATCTCAAATTTTATGCCCAAAAAAGTACTTTTAACTTTTTTTTTTTTTTTTTTTTAATACAATAGATAAGTATATTATTAATTACATGTTTGGATGAAATGAGGAACAAAATGTAATGATGATATTATATTAATATTACATGAAACACTGAAAATGCAGGTTGAAGAAGGATGCCAATTGAGAACAGTAGATGACATAGCAGCAGCAGCACATCATATAGTGAGAATAATTGAGGAAGAAGGTGCTTTGTGTCAAATCTAAGCAGCCATTAAAATGCCACTCTCTCTGCATGTGGCTTGGCTTTCATGTAATTTGTAAATTAATGTATTTTTATATAAGTTGAAATTTGTTTTGTAGCTATCAAGAGTTTTGTCTTGTATTGCAATTTACTTTTTTTTTTTTTTTTCTTCACACCATAGAAAAAGGAGAGAGAGAGAGAGAGAGGAAGGGATTGGCTTAGATTTATTTTGATTGTGTTCTTCATGACCCACAATGCCAAATATTGGGTTAATTTCTATTTAGGAAGGTCAAAAGTCAATAACCAAAGTAGTTAGAGTAAAGGTCGATTCAATTCATAATAATCGTCTACTTAAGAATTAATTTTTTACAATTTTTTATATTAAATGTCATAGATCAGCTAGACTGATTGTCTCGTAAAAATAGTCGAGCTGAGTAAATCGAGACACTGACAACTAAAAGGGTTGATTTAAATTTGTGCCATTCTATGCATAAATTTTTTGTTATTATTTCACAGTTTCTTTTCAATTATCATCCTCTCTGCTATATTTTTTGTTTCATTAGACACATAATTCTGTATTCTCATTATTTCTCCTGTTTTCTTCTTCTCTACCGATATTATTCCTCAAATCCTTTCAATATTACAGCCTCTCTTATCACCCACAGAAAAACCAGCAGAGGCCGTAAGGGAAAAAACCAAATTTAGCTCTGTTCGATAACAATTTTGTTTTTGATTTTTGATTTTTGAAAATTAAACCTACCATACAATTACTCCAACTTATAATTTTTGTTATGAAATCGAAAAAACAATAAAATAAAATAGAGAGGAACAGAAAAAGACATACGTATCAACTTACGAGGTCACTAACAGTGTTGTTAACTATGTCCACGGGCAGAAGGAAGAACCATTTTTATTAGGGAAAACAAATAAAAGCGATTTAAGAGGGATTAGGGTTTTATAAGAGTTTATATAGTGCAATTGTCATAAAACTCAATTACAACAAACAACTCAATCCGACAAAAATCCAAAAACGAAAAACATACACAATTACAATTTCATCTACGTTTTGAGAGAGACATCGCCTTTGAACCCTAACTCATTAACCGGATAGAAATTTTTCCGTACTTTGATATCTATAATTTACCTATAAACGTTTTCAAAAACCAAACTAAATTTTGAAAAAAAAAAACTTCTAAAATCTTGTTTGTTTAGGATTCAAATACTTCTTTCAAAAGATGAAACTTTCTATAGAAAATTTGAGTGAATTCCAAAAAATAAAAACAAAAAACAAAACTGTTATCATAAAATGAGACTTTAGAAAGAGAGAGATTTTATAATCTTTAAAGAAGGAATAGAAAGGCAGCCAAATAGTTGATAGATGAAGAAAAACAGTGGTGCCATCAGACATAATTGAGACAGTTGAATGATAAAGCAAAAACCATGGATGATCTTCACAAAAAACCATAACCAACCATAAAGGGAAATGATTGAAAGCAGCTAAACAAAGCACATGGAATATGTTCATTTCATGAATTCTGTTCTTGTTTTCTCATCAAAACTGCAAATCTTCATCATTCTTTCTCTCTCTCTCTCTCTCTGTAGTAAGTTTCAAACAGGGGCAATTCCTCTGTGTTCTCTTCCATGCTTTGTGAGAAAAAATCTTCCACTTGAAAATGATCTCTTCATTGAAATAGGACTCATCACATAGTGCAAGATTCTTTTTCTATGACTTGACTTGCTATCTTCTCCCATTGAACTTCCTGCTTCATCAACACCTCCAAACTCATCTTCATTTAGACGTCGAACATTGGCGATAACAATACGGTTTTGCCTGCAATGATCCATTGAAATGGACCTTCTAATTTCCTGCAAACTTCCATCTCTAACCTCAATCACAGTATGTCTTTTATCCACATTTCCCAGATCACTTAAAGCCCGAATTGAATTCTTCGCATTGTCATTCCCGACTTGCGAAATGAGCTCGTGGTCATTTGCCTGAGAAGACTCTGGCATGGCCTCAGTAGTTAAGAGATTTGCAGTGTTTGGAGGCAGTTGAAGTGATGAAGAAGCAGCGGCAGAGACGATATTCGCACGACACAACGGACAATTCGAGTGTGATTTGAGCCAAGTATCAATGCATTGAAGATGAAAAGCATGGCTACATTTAGGCAACAACCTGAGGCTCTCATCTTCTTGAAACTCACTGAGACAAACAGAGCAATCAGAGCCTTCAACCAACCCATCTCTTTTCTTGTACTTGCAAACCGTGATGGAATTGATCAGTGCTTCATCCAAGCCAGTCGTCGAGACATGACACGGCTCGTGGAGTGTCGGGTTGTGATTATCTTCAAATTCCTCATCTGGGTCATGGTCTCTAGTCCTAGACAAGCGATTTGAGTTGCCACAATACTTTGAAATGATGGTGTAATAGCTTATAAGAAAAAAAACACTAGCCAGAATTCCAACAATTGCAATCACAAGTGGTGAAAAATTAGGACCTGAATCATCATCTGAAAACTTCAAGGGTGGTGGAGGTGAAAACATGATGTAACACCACTGAGGACAATATACACTACAGAAACCTTGAGAGCAATCTTTGTTGTTCATATAGGGTATCCAAGTTTTAGGGCTGCCATAAGATCCCATCACTGTTCTCACAGAATTAAGTAAAACCCAAGACAAACAATGCCCTAAATATCAGTTTCTTTAAAACCCATTCAATGAAACAGATGAAATTTCCAAAGAAACAGACACTTTCTAACTAATCAAACAAATCACACAACACATAGATCACATTCTTCCCTTGAACCCACAAATTTTTCAGTGATGCATTTGATCAAACAGTCGGTGCGCGTAAACAATACAAAAACTATTTAGAACTAATATTGACAGAAAAAACACAATATTACCTGAAAATCACAGCATAAATGAACAGACCACAAAAACAGATGAAAACCAATAAGCAAAGCATAAAGAAAAAGATGGGTAGAGAAGGGAATTAAAGGGAGAAAAATGGAAAGCAAGGGTGAAAAAAAGGGTGGTAATGTTGAGTATCAATCTTTTTCTTTTCCATGTTGTTGATGTAGTTGTAGTTGTAGTTGTGGCTTTGCTTTTGGGAAAAAATAGTTTGTTGACTAAGAATGGGGGAATTTATTAAAGTAATCAAAATGCCTTTTGGTGTGGGGTTGAAGATGGATTTTCAGTGAGGGATTTTTCTTCCAAGTTTCAACTTTTTTTTACATATATGAAAGCATTCATTCATTATACCCAACTAACAAAAAGCTCTCAATTTTGTTCAATGTTATGACTGTGACACTAACAACTTAGCCTTTTTCTTTTTCATCTTGTTTCTGTCAAGCGTGTTTGTAAAAATGAGGGATTGAGTTTTAGTTAAAAACTAGTTTTAGATTTTTTTTTTTTTTTCCGAACTTGTCCGGATTAAGAGGCAGGCAGCTCCCATTTCAGCGTAACGTGGCGCAATTTGCAATTTGCAATTTTTTTTACTTTCCTTTTTCTCTCTTATTTATTCAAAATCACATCACAAACACTTTTCATAACTCACTCATAAGTACTTTACTAAAACCTTCAAATAAACAAAAATTAATAACACTTATTCTAAACACCCTACGAAAACCTCCAAACAAACGAGCTATTACTAAATCCTCAAAATAACTCTTCCATAAAAACTCAAATAAACACCCACTTACAATTTTAGGTCAAATTGTAATTTTGTGATTTTAATTTTAAGGGTTGTTTTAAAATTTTTTAATCCAACCACAATGGATTCGATATTTAACTCATGAAATTTTGATTATTGAAGCATACATAACTAATGAAAATGAATATTATTTTTGTTGGGTAAAGTATTATGATTAAATTTTGAGATCAATTATTGTTGTTATTATTATTATTATTAAGTGAATATTTTGACATCTTTGAGCTCATGGGGGTAAGAGAAGAAAAATTAAGAGATCTTTTCTTTTATTTGATTGGAAAATTTGTCATACTCGCAAATATTAATTTACTTTTACTTTCCTTTTTTTCTCTTTTCTTCACATCGTAGTCAAACATGTTCTTAATTTTAAAGTCAGACATTGTTATCTAACTTTGAAATTATTTTGTTTATTTATTTTTTTTAGAATACAATTTAGGTCTATGTTGTGTATACATGTTAAATATGCTTATGGATCTTAGACAAAGAGTGCCACCAATGTTACATAAATTTGTATGATATAGAATCTTCCTTGGCCATCTAAAATAAAGGTGAATTATCTAGACTAATTAATTCTCCAATATTTTTTAACAAAAGCTCAATAACTTATTAAAAAACAAAAACTAAATCCATACAACACTTTACGCATAAACTAAAATAATTGTAATTCAATCGAAATTCAAAAACAATAATAGAAGAAAAGAAAAAGAAAAAAAAAAAGTTACAAAGAAACAAAGGTATAGTCATCAAAGATTTGAATTATTAAATGTTCTATCATCCATCCCATCTTAAAGGAATAGATATTAGCTATATATACAAAAAGCTTTCAAAGTGGTTGAAATGAACCATTCCAAAGAAGTGTGTGCATATATATATATAATATGTAAAGAGAAGCTTATGACTTAATTGGAAAGAAACTTCATGTAAGAAATTTGTGTATCATTTCACAATATTGTATCTCAAAGCCATTTTTGTGGACCTCATAAAATTTCCTTTTATGAGAAGAGAATATATTCACCCACTACACCAAACAAGTAAGAGCATCTTCTACTTCTCTAACAAGCTTAAACCCTACCACATGTACCTTTAACAAAAAGTGGCTCATATCTTGATTTATATATATATATATATATTATAACATTGAAAGTCGAGATTCGAATCACAGATCAAATAGATGTTAGTACATCTCTAATATCAATTGAGTAATACTCGCTTTGACATATCTTAATTTATACGACTAACCTAATGTTTAGTTGAAAAGAGAAAATATGATATAGACAAAGTCTAAACTATACTCCTCTATATCATTTTGTAACATCTAGTTAGAGAGGACACCACATATGAAAAAAAATGATTATGTGTATTTTGGTGGGTCAAAAGTACTTTTTGACAAAGAGAAAAAGGAGTTTAAGAAGGAAGTGAGGGTGTTTAATTACATTTTTTTTGTGTGTGTGCTTTGTTGGCTATCACCTGCCAAAGAATCTTGGACCATTCTTCAACATCTTAAAACATCCCTTCATCTTTTCACCTTTCATTTAGAGAGGGATCTAACTTTGATTCTTAGGGAGATTATCAATTAAATAACATATAGTAAATTAATGAACATTTGATTTCATCAAACCCATTTATTTTTCTAAAGCATATAGTATATATTGGTATCTAATTTATTCATTTATGAGCTCAACTAGATTAAACCCACTTTACCAAAAGAGAAATAACTTAGGTGTACGTCCAAGAATTACTAGGTCACGAGTTTGAATTCTCCACCACAATTTTTGTGTAATAAAAAAAAACCCCATTTTAGCATCAAATATATATATATATATATATATATATATATATATATATATATATTAGCTATAATTGAAAGAAAAAAAAATTACTTGAATTTTAATCTGTTGATCATGAAAATGTGTTAGTTATCTTGCAACATGATACTTCACAAATACTTTGACCAAAGATAAACGTATACTTTAATTTAGGACTCAATATACGTTCAAACAAAAAATTAGGATTCAATATGATTACTTTATATCAAAATCTTAATAAAAGTTTAGTTCAAATAATGACATAACCTTGAAGATTGTTAAATTAAATAAATTAATTTAAAAAGAAGTTGATGAATAAATTTAAAGAACAAAAATCAAAATTTTAAAATAGAACTATTTATTTTCTTTTGAGATAAAATAAAATTAAACACAAATAGTAAAGTCTAGAACTAAAATTATATTTTAATAATAATAATAACAACATATGCATGTGAAAGGAAGCCCAAATTTGGGCTCTCAGTGAATGGGCCGAAGTGTGAAGAGAATTTGAAGATGACTTCAAGCCCGGTATAAGTTTCGGCCCAATTTTATAGTATCAAAATGGATGTGGGAAAACAGAATATGATTATTATATACACACACATATATTTATACTACTTCCAATTATGGATTTTTAATGTCTTCTTATTGATATTTTCAAGATTAAAATTAAAATCTTAATTATTTTTTTATATATATTTTTTAGGAAGACGCAATCGGGAGAGGAAGTGTGAGCAGGCATCTTCGCCAAGATCCCTCAAATGATTTAAACAAAGTGTTTTATTTTAATCTGACAATTATGGAACCATAGAAATGTTGTTCTTAATGGGAACACTAAAGCAAATAAAGAACGAGTTAATTTTCTGTATTATATGTGGATTTTGGTGTCGAGGTTCCGATGAAAGCTATCATGTAAGAAAAAACTAGGGTAATGCCGAAAAATGGGCATTTCTATGGAAGCTAAATGTGGATGGCTCTTGAAAGATAAATGAGAAACCATGCAATGGTGGTTGGATTGTTCGAGATAGCAAATGCAATCCATAACTGATGGGGTCGAGTGGTCGAGTGAAAACATTATCTGTAGCTATGGTGAAAGGCATTGCAATTCGGGAAGAATTGTGGGATATGCGTGATTATGGTAGGAGAGACCTTCCTAGTATCTTAATGTGGAATCGGATACGAGACACGTTAGTATTTATCTAATTCGAGGCGAATTTCCCAAAAAATTTCAGAGCTCAGCATGGTGATAGCTGAGATTCAGGATTTGATCCCTTCTTCTTAGGAACATCTCTTTTGGGTTCGATAGTACCGAATGTAATGAGATGGCAGACTGTTTGACTAGAAAGAGTTGATATTTTTCCCTTTTAGAGTTCATGTATTGAACCCCTTGTTGTTTTGGATTTAGATATGTTTTTTAGGAGGGACCTCCCCCTCACGTTGAATGGTTGGTTGGTAGCTCGGTAGCCACCAAGTTTTTTTGTATTTATTATTCCTTTTAATATATATATAAAAGAGTATGGAAAGTACCATAAAATTTATTATGAGAAAATAAATACAATTATAAATGATTATGAAACTAAGTGTTTTAAATGTACTTTTATATAAAAATTTAAATTTATAACCACTATTTTTATGATTTTTATTTACTTTTTACGTTTGTTTCCGCAAATCAAATCATAATTTTCAAAAATAAAAAATTTTAAATAAAAAAAAGCTTAAATTCAAATTTTGCGAAATTATTATAAATAAGTTACGAGAAACCCAGCCTTACTTTTAAAAATTACAAATACGTTATGAATTGAGATATTCACATCATTTCAACTAAAAACAAAAAATAAAAAAGTCGCTTTCTTTTATAATTATTACTTTATGAGAAACTAAAATAAATGAGAGATAATTCAAACTATTATACAAAATAGTTGACCTATTTTATTTATAAAAAATAAAATGCATATATTTATTTATTTATTAAATTTTTTTTTATAGTTGACAATGAAACTATGTATAAATTTATCTTTAATTGAATTCTTAACGTAATGAATTACTGTAAATAATACTCGCTTCCCAAAAAAACCGTCGAATATAATTAGAGAGATTTAAATTTATTTATTTATAGTTGTCTATTAAAAAACCATATTTAACGACATTTAAATTAATAATTTGTATATAGTGCTGCTACATTTTTCAACTAAAAAAATATTCATAGATAGAATATATAATACAACTAAATTATGGTTTGTATGTTAAATTGTGTTAAAATTTGTCTATACATGTATATGTTTAATGAGCCTACTTATAAATATATCTTACAAGTATTAGTCTTATATTTATTTAATTTTTTAATATTAAATTAATTTTATCCATTTAAAATAAAAGTAAACAAGTATATATAAGAC
>JBBMEG010026444.1:0-15890 GCA_037832605.1 Cyclanthera cordifolia
TTTTTTTTTTTTTTTTTTTTTTTTTTTTTTTTTTTTTTTTTTTTTTTTTTTTTTTTTTTTTTTTTTTTTTTTTTTACAATATTAATATTCATTAAACGATACTTTGGCAGATTTAAAAAAAATATATTTACTTTCTTTTTATAACTTTTTCAAACATTTTTTTACAAAGAAGTTTATTTCATTTTCATTATATACATATTTCTTTATTTTCGGTTATACAATTTCGTACAAGATAGGTCAGTGGCACATTGATTTCATTATTTGATGTTATTCCAATTCAACACCAGCGTTACGAGTTTGATTCTTGAAATCCATATTCAACTCTCAAACAAAAAATTCATAAATCAGGTAAATCGATATTATCGAAATTATTAAATATTATAAAATAACATTATTATTGTCATCCTTTGTGATGCTCCATTGTAAAGGTAAAGAACAATGTCATATTCAAGAAAAATTTTACACACAAAGAATTCAATAATGCTTACTTTTTGGTACTATTATTTCAAACCTTAATTTATTAGAAATAAAAAGTTATAATTTCAAGTATATAAAAATATGATTCATTTTACACATTCATATATATGTTTTACTATTTAACCTGTAAAGTTTACTTTATTTTCATTTCTTTTTTATAATATTTTGATTGAAATATTTATTTGGTTTTGCTTTTTTTAATAGTATCTAGTCTGTGAAGGTTGGTAAGAGTTCTCAACTATAATATTATATTAAATAACAATTTTTGATAAAAAATTGATGTTTTTTTTTTTTTTTTTTTTTTTTTTTTTTTGTATAGGCCAAACAAAAGTGAGCTAGAATGACCTTTTACAGACCTAATGATTATTAGGTTGTGAGTTCAAATCTCTCTATTCTTAATAAAAATATAATTTATAGTTTGGGTAGTGAATTCAAACTATTAGTTTTAAATACTTGTCTTTTAAGTAATTGATTATAAGTTAAATATTAGAATCTATATGCATGGTCATATTTCTAAATTCACACAATGTTTTAATAATTTGAGTTAAAAATGCATCTCAAAACCTTCTCTTTAAATAAAAGAGTAATACTACACCAATGGAAAAACTAACTCAACTAGTTAATTAACCAAAGTTAACAACATACAATATTCAAATCATGGTAAATATCTGCCAAATCTATTCATTCCTTTCTATATGAACTTTGAATGGAGGGTGGGTGCCTGTTGCGGAGGTGAGTGTCACGATCTTGCTTGTTTAGTGCGTGTTGCACGTGGCCGCATGAATTTGATCTAGACCCCTTTTCATCATGATTTTATGTTATTTTCTTATTATTGCATGTTAGGATAGTTTCTTTCATTTTGTTTTAAGTGATGACTCCTCGCCATTTTCATATGCAAGAGTGTCACATTAGTTATGGTACAAAATGTACTATAGAGGTACTTACTGTAGAAACTTCTCTCCTACCAAGCTATTATATGATGAATGCAAGCTAGTTGTTGTGTCCCTTATTGCATCTTGTCATATACCTTTCAAAGGCAAAACATATTTCAAAACGTTCTTTCTCTCTCTTTCGAAAACCTTTTCTTGAGGCCCGTGGGAGAGGTACTTGGCCCTGTCGTGCCACTCGCTATGCGATTTTCGCTTGGTTGACTTGCTCTCTAGGTTAGAGCAGGTGCCTTATGATCGCTTTGCAACGACAACGAAGTTGGATCGTGACAGTGAGCGACTGTGCGGATGATTTTAGAAGAGGTGGGTTTAAGAAAACAAAGAACAAAAGTGGGGGATTGAGAAGGAGTTTGAGAAAAGTTCTTTTTGAAAGGACATTTGAGGATGGCAAGAGTGTCGTCGACAAATTGTGTTAAGGCCGAGGGTAAGGCCGTCGGTGAAGCTTGTTTTACTTGACGACCTTTTTGGCCATCTGTATTTTTTTTAAATTTAATTTTTCATGAAATTTTTTTTGGGGGGGGGGGAATCAAAAAAAGCAAGTCGACTGCACTTTAAGCCGTTGGTAATGACCCCATTTTGTCCGACAACAGTAGTATGTCATCGATGTGTGGTCTCTTTTTTACCGTCGGTAATTATGCCACTATTGCAAATGGCTTAGCTTGCCCACAGCTAATACGACTTTAAGCAATGACATTTTCGCCGTCGATGATTCCTGCATCGAGTTTTGGGCTTTTCATAGTCGTGCTCATGGAAAAAAAGAAAAAAGAGACTCATATTGACCACTAACTGATGATAGATGGCAACATTCAACGCCTTTGTAGATATATCAACGAGTTGACAATGAGTACACATAGGAAGCAGTTTCAATGTGCCATTATCAACCATTTCACAAATGTAGTGATGTTAAGTCACGAAGTACTTCGTTCGTTTATGAAAATATGGGACTAGATGGAATTTCTATTGCAACTTGATTGTTTCAATAGATAAGATTAAGATTAAAAGCAAAGGACCTTTTGAGTATGTTTCCGGTTCAATCATCAAATTCATTCCATTATGAATTTCTTTTTGATGATCTTTAGAGATATTTTATCTCTGTAGGCATATTTTTAATTATCAATGAGTTTTAGATATTTTTTGAATCAATAAGTTTAAGATGGCACTATTGTATTTTGGAAACTTGTATTTATATATAGGGCTTAGGTGTTTAATAATCTTGCGTGTTTTATAGGCTTTGATAAATATATGCAAATCCCTTAAGAGGTTAGAAACCTTGTTGTGCGTCCCCTTAACACACTCATAGGTCGTCGCAAGCACCCCTTCAACTGTCGTTCGTTGCGCCCTATAGTGCTCCCCTTGCCACACACCACGCAACCCGGATGCCAAGTTGTCCGCACTTAGCACACACACTAGTTCGTGCCAAATTGCAGCTCAAGTTGCTTAATGCATGCATGATTGCTTTATCACATATTACTTGTAGATGACGTCCAAGTACATGTGTCTTCACTAATCTAGCATTCATAAATTTTATTTAATAGTTATTTAAGCTCTATATTTTAGTAAAGTACTTTGATGCGTAGAATAGATTAGGAGTAGAGAATTTAGTATAAGTTATGATGCAAGAGTATTTAGAGGCTAGGATTGAACCTTATGTAAATTGTTCGTTTTTTTCAGTAGAATGTGATCAGTTGAAGCTTATTTGGTTGATTTTCAAAAAACTGGCCAAGTTGATAATATTTCATGAACTCATAAAGTTAGAAGATTTAGATAAAACTTGGAAAGAGGAAGTAAGACCTATGAATATCTCAAAGCCTATAAAGAAGTAAAGCCTAAGAACTTTATACAACTTCGCTGGTTCTTTGCTTATGTATTCAATGTGATTTATTCAAATACTATTTTCCAATAGCAACACTCCTATTGATGCCAAAAAATGGTCAACTAGATCAACGATATGATTTATTTGTTATCGGGAATGGGAAATATGCAAACCGAAAAGAACTTTAGCATATAGGAGTGGTGTGAGCCACAGACCACCCAATGCTTAAATTAGTAAAGAGTTTAAGAGAGTATTTGAAAGTACTTTGAAACTTACAATGCTTACAAGAATTGTTAGCACAGTTCAACTTTTATTAAAATGGAGATGACCTGACTTCTTATAGCAGCCGAGCTTGTAATCGTTACATCTCATTTAATGGTGGCTTTAATAGTCAGTCATTTCAAACGTCCGTCATTAAGTCAAGAATGAATACTGGTGTAACTTCTGAACATTACTCTTAAAGGTACGGTGTAACTGTCTTGACTTGGAAGTTACTTCTTCTCACCTCCATGGCCGGCCCTTGTGGGTGCGGCCTTCTCGGTGTAACTTCATAACGCTATACCTAAAAGATGCAGCGTTCCTAAATGTTACTTGAACTTGATCAACTCATCCATAAGAGATTCCTAACCTCCACGGCCGACCCTCTTGCGGTTCGCCCACTCGACCGATCTCCTTAGAAGTCGACTTTGATGTCCATCAACCCTTACATGTCCTCACCTCCACGGCTTGCCCTAAACGACGTTTTTGGCCCTCTTGGTCTAACTTCTGGTCGTTATTAGCGGATCTAGTTGTCAATTTGGACTAAGTCAACTTCTAGGGCAAAGTTTTAACCTCCATGACGTATCCTCGGGGAATCTAGACTTACTTGTTGTAACACCCGGTCATTGCTACCTTATGACATAATGGTCCTAAAGGTTACTTGGACTTAGTCGACTGGTCCACAGGAGAGTTCTAACTTCCATGGCCAACCCTGTGGGTTTTCGCCTACTCAAGTGATCTCTTTAGAGGTCAATTTTGGTCTCGGTCAACTCTTACTGGTCCTCACCTCCATGGGTTGCCACTAGAAGGGGTTCTAGCCCTCTTGGTGTAACTTCTAACCATTATCAGCGATCTAGTTATCACTTGGACTCGGTCGACTCATGGGAGAGAGTCTTGACCTCCACGGTCAACTCTTGGGAGATCAAATCTTCTCTAGTTGATCCTCGAGAGGGCCGGATTGGTCTTGGCTGACCCTTAGGGGGGTCATGACTGTCATGGCTGACCCACGGAGGGGTCTCGACCTACTTTGGACGACCCCGGGGGTCAGAATGGACTTGGCCGACCTCCTTTAATCGACCCCTAGAGGGTCTTCACATCCTTTGGTCGACCCTCGAGGGTCGAATTAAGCTTAGCCAATCCCCTGGGGGTTGTGGCCTCCCTTGGCGGACCCCCAAGGGTCTCGAGCTCATTTGGCCATTCCCCGGGGGTCAGATTGGGCTTGACCAATCCGCTAGGGGTTGTGGCCTCCCTTGCTCGACCTATAAAGGGTCTCAGCCTCTTTTGGCCGACTCGTATGGGGTCGAATTGGGCTTGGCTGACCTCTTGGGGGTTGTGGTCTCTTTGACTAACCCTAGAGATGTCAGATTGGGCTTTGGCCGACCCCCTAGGGGTGGTGGCTCCCTTGGCCGTCTCCGAGGGGTTTTGACCTTGCGCGGGTATTTCAAGATAGTTTAGCCTATAACATTATCTCCACTATTCATTTACGAGCTTCAGAAGTTGTTGACTTTTGAAGAGTAGTTAATGGCTTGTTTTTCAAATACTTTATGGATGTCTCAAAAAGTCATCTCATTGTCTTATGATAAAAATTACTTTAGGAATTACTTAGGCCATATTCTTATTTTCAAGAATATATTTTTCTAAATAATATCTAAAAGGTCAAACTTTTAAGCTTATGGAAAATATTTACGTGAAAAATAATTGTATTAAAGATGTCATATTCTTATTTCTATGAATATCTTTTCCTAAATAATATTTTCAAATTCTAATAGCCACTTTCTCTTTTAAGGAATATATTTTATCCTTAGAGAATTTTTCATAGCTTATCTTTTCCATAAAACTTTCATTCAAAAAATTCACCTTGTTTTGTGCTATGGACTTATGGAATGTATCCATTGGAATTCAACTTGTCGGTATGTACCCTCCTTTTTTCTAACTTTATGCTAGTAGGTAGGTGTATTTTTGAAAGTCTTGTTCCTTATTTAGGTACTTTTAGATTTTTGACCCCTCATGCATGTATGTTCGAATTTCTTAGTTTTCAAATAGGACCTTTTTGGAGTCTTGTTAATTTTATTTCAATTTGTGTACTCAGTAGGCCCTCTCGTTTGAGTTTTGTCACTTTTCTAGGTACTTTTTCAAATTTTTACCAAATACGCTTGTTAGGTTCTCTTGGCAAAGATTCATCCACCCTAGGCTACATGCATCCTTGAATTTTTTGGCTAAATAGGCTCTCTTTATAGAGACTTGTGATTTTTTTGCATTTTTTGCTTAAAAAAAATTCTAGGCCCTCATGTGGAGATTTACCTCATTAAGAACATTTTCAAACTTTTACACTATGTAAACCCTCTTTATAGAGACTTGCCTGTTTAAGCAGTCTTTCGAACTTTTAGACTATTTTGGCTCTCTTTGCAGAGACTTGACCGTTTAAGCACCTTTTATGACTTTTTGGCTACTTAGGCTCTCTTTGCTGAGACTTGCTCGTTTTTAAGTGTTTTTCGAATTTTGCTTCTTTATAGGTACTTCCTTGATTTTTTACTTATAGACCCTTCTTTTGACTACGAGACTCAGTTGCACAACCTCTTAGCCTTCTCTTCTCACAAGAGGACTCGGCACAAGGCTTTAGTGGTAGGGTTTGAAGCTCAACTGGTTGTTTCCACATTCACTCAAATGAACTTGGACCAACTCAGGGTCTAATATCTCATCCTTTCGAGGCTCACTCTTAGCTTTCACGGGACAAGGAAACGTACTACAGACCTCCTTCTAGCGAGGTTGCGCTTTACACTACAATGTTCTATAGAGGGGTCCAGTTGTCCCTGATACCTCCTCTTCAAGAATTTTTGAGCACGGCTTTGTTGGCTCCGTTTCAGCTAGCTCCTAATACTTACAACGTCTTCTTTGGAGTTCATAGCCTTTGGGTTTACACTGGCTTCGAGGATCTCTTTAGCACAAGGTAACTTCTTTCTTTGTACTGTTTCTACTAGCATCTGATGTGACGGTGGGATGCTACCTCACTCCTTGGAGTAAGCTCTCTCTTTTGGTAGCCTTCCCCAAATTTAAGAAGGGGGGGAAAGAAAAGTGGTTTTTCATTAGGGGGCCTTGTGTAGCCTCTAGTGTCAAAGCCTCAACGGTGGTTCCAACTGCCTTCAGAACATAAAATCTCTCGTTCTCGCTACCTTTGCACATATACATTTTTCATTGTACTTAGATTTTGTCATTGACTCTAGTGCATCGGAAGTTGAGTCCCCGCTCTCGAGTATTGAAGTTTTACAACCTCATGATGACTTACCTAGAAGAAGTCATCTGTAGAGCATAGTACTTAACCATTGACTCGTTGTCACTCTACAACCTTCTTCCAAAATTGGACTTGGACTCTCATATGTCGTAGAAGGGATCTGTTCAAAAAATTGCACTAACCGCTTAGGCCTGTGTACTTTAAATAGTGTGGGAGTTATTTGAACGTCTTTTTACTTGTGTTCAGTCATCATTGACTATTAACCCTCGTTGAGGCGTGCGTTCGACATTGTGATCCGTCAATCGTCTCATCCAGTTTTTAAGCCTCCTGCCATAGACACGGTGGACCTTACTTCGAGGGGTTGTCCGCTTCCAGGTTGTGAGGAGGGAAACATTCCCTTTCCTGAGGTTCTGGATGACTTAGACGTTAGATCTGATCCTGAATATGATGGACCGAGCATTGCATCAAGTCATGCTTCTTCTCCAACTTGGGCTAGCTCCTGTGCGCCTCAGACACCCTTATGCGGTCTTCCTCTAGGGTTTCTCCTACTTGTTGTTAGGACCGTATCATACAAATTTGGACCAAGTAGAGGAAAAGACCCTAGTTTCTAGCCTATGAAGTGAGGTGGAGACTTCTTCTACGCATTTTCCTTTGGGAGATGTCTCCCAAGTTTTGAAAGAGGAGACTCGCTTAATGCACGAGGAATACTTGGTAAATTTCAATCTAGATATAAGTTTATCTAAGTATATACGCTAACCTTTTACTTTATGTTTACAGGCTCTTATGCATTTTGCCTCAGCTTCACGCCATCTTTCCGAAGATTTGTGCCATACCTGCTCTTCTTGGTTTTTCACCTCCGATCAACTTAAATGGGAACTAGCTCAGGCTCGAGAGGCTCAACGTGTTACTGAGGTTGCTCTAGCCAACTTCTGAACTTCCGCCCAAGCAACCATAGCTCGACTTCGCCGAGAATTAGGTCTACTGAAGGGAAGCTGAAGAATGCCGCTTACTTAGCCAATTTGGTGAAGGGATCTTCTGCCTTTGTAATTTTAATTAACAATGCTGGAGAGGTTACCATTGGTTGGGCGTTGTACCGAATCAAGGAGGGAGTTAGCTATGACAACCTCCTTCCCCTCTTTAGGTGCCTTTGCACCACTACTGCGGAGAAAGTTGCTAACCCTTCTTTTCCAACCTTTGAGTCAGAACTTCCCTGTGATTCGACATGAGCTGCTTACTATGACTCCCGCATCTTCCAAGGTGTGCCTAAAAGAGACATCTCAATTCGGGCTTTTTCAACTAGGATAGATCTTGCCCAAGCCGGACTCAATAGGGCAACCTCTAGTAGACGTAGCTACGAGGGACCTTGATAACTATCTTTTTTGACGTCCTGATTTTTGAAGTAGAACTTTACTAAGTACTTTTACCTTGTTAATTTTCTAGTAAGTACTATTTCTTCAAGTTGTAAGTTGAAATTGATTTTTTGAATGCTAGCTTTTTTATCATTTCTCCTTTTGCTTACCCCCAATTTAAGCTTCTGATAATATCAAATACTTAAACTAAGATAGCCTTTGGTATCATGAGAAAATGAATTTTATTGCTTTTATTCATTGGCAACTTGAATTACATTCTATTGAAAGTACATTTTCAAGTGTTCAACATTCCAAGGATGGAAGATCTTATTCCTATCCATGTCTTCTAGGTAGTAGGTGCCTGGGCGAGCAACTTTGGTGACCTGGTATGATCTGTCCCAATTTGGCCACAAGACTCCGTTATTGAGTCTTTTGATGTTTGACATCACCTTCTTCAGCACCAAGTCGCCGACTTTGAAGCAATTAGCCTTCACTAGGGAGTTGTAGTACTTGGCTCGTCCTTATGTGGTTTGCATCCCTTCTCTCTTTCACAGATTTCGGCTCATCTGCAGTTGTTGGTCAGTTTGAGTTGGATCAAATAATTCAGTGCGTAGGAATGAAAGACCTATCTCGATCGAGATTACCACTTCCACCCAAAATGCTAGTGGTAAGGGGATTTCGCCCGTCGACATTCTAGGTGTGATGCGATACGCCCATAACACTTGTAGTAGCTCTTCCGCCCAAGACCTCTTCAAGTTTTCGAGCTTGGTCTTGAGCTTCTGCTTGATTGCCTCTACTTTCCCATTGTCTTATGAGTGAGCTGGTGATGAGGAATTGTGCTAAATTTCTAGCCTAGAGCAGAATTGCTGGAAAACCTGGTTGTCAAAATGCTTCCCATTGTGAGTGATAAGGGTTAGAGGTATCCCAAATCGACAAACTATGTATCTTTAGATGAACTCAGTCACATTCTTCTCGGTGATAGTTGATAGGGCCTCAACTTTCACCCAGTTGGTGAAATAGTTAACTACTATTACTGCAAACTTGACTTGGCCTCGCATGATCGATAGTGGTTCTATAAGATCTACCCTCATTGCACAAGCTGGCATGGTACCATCATGCTTGTAAGGACCTCAGGCGGCTTTCTATCGATGATAATAAACCTCTGGCATTTGTCACATGCACGGTTATACTTATAGGTCTTCAGCCATGGTCGGCCAAAAGTACCCTTACCTTATAAACTTCTTGGCTAGGGACTTTGCTTCTTCATGGTTGCCACACTCACCTTCATGTACTTACCGCATTGTATAAGTGGCCTTGCCGGGATGTAAGCATCTAAGAAGAGGTTAAAGTACCCTCTCCTGTATAGCTTATTCTTCTACACCACGTATTTGAAAGCCTTGAATTTCAGATGTCGGTCTATCTTCTTTTCTTTGTGTAGCTTCCCCCCTACTAAGTACTTAATGACGGGTGTGACATCCATGTTGTTTGTGATGTTGAGGTTTCATTACTAAGTTTGTGCAGCAACTCGATGGTAATGCGGGACTTATCTAAGATCTCAACTGGCATGGTCCTTCCAATTTCTCGTTCGATTTTTTTCGAGGAAGTACTTAGGTCTATGTTTGAGGACTGACCTTCTTCAGGTGCTGCCTCTCGGATAGCCTCACCTGGCATTGGCTCCTTTTCTATAGTTCTTACCTCTTTAACTCCTACCATTCTCATAGGGTTGTGTGGTAACACTCCCTTGAAGATAGCTGCTCTCCTTATAATTGCCCTACCCCCATAAGAGAAGGGAACTTCATTAACTGATGGTAGGTTGATGCGACTGGCCTTAACCCGTGTGTAGTGGGTTTTCCTAGTATTGCATTGTATGCGGAATTGTCATTCACCCCCATAAAATTAACAAAGTGGAGGACTATGTTGTCCCCTTCGCCAAAAGTCACTAGGAGTTTAATTAAACCTTCAGGGGTCAGAGTGCTCCTACCAAATTTGACTAGGGGTGTCGCATTCGACTTCATACTTTCTCTTCCTAGTTTCATGGCGTTCTGTAAAGACCCAGATTTTCAAAGAATAAAATCATAGATCTTACTTGACTCTATTGAATGAAAATAAGTTATAAACCAACTTTAACAATAAAAAACAATGCTTTTATTGAACGAAAGCCATAATCATTAAAAATGTGGAATTTAATACATGCTCTTATTTAGCCTTTAATTCAACAATTTTCATAGTCAGGGCAATAGCCTAGTCATCATCCTGGTTCAAGTACTTGGAGGAATTCTACAATGGAAAGGGTGGGTTGCAAAACTCAGTAAGGATCCCTAACTTGGGATCAGTACAAGCATGTATACAATAAATGGTTTGCAAATGAAAATATCATATCATGCATATGATGAATGATAATACCGAGACGGCCTCAATACGGTTATGCAGATCTAAGTCTTTAATAGATAGTAATGGTCACACCAGGGCTACCCTAATGGGACATGCCACTCCCAGGGCTTCAATAAATAGAATTTACATTGCTGAGGCTACCCTCGTAGGGCCATGCCACTCTCAGGCCTTCACTATATAGAGATTACACTTCTGGGGCTACCTATGTAGGGAAATCCACTCCCGGGTAAATTATAGTTGCATATGTGATGCAGATGTTTCAAATTCATGTCAACATGGTTAATGAATCAACCGGTGTTTCACAATGACATGCCAGCTTATCATGAAATAATCATTTAGTGTATCACAATATGTATAGTTCATAGCAGAGCAATACTATTAAGTAATTGTCACACAAACAAACAAGGCAATCAATATAGATCATCAAGTGAATCATACTTAGATTATTCATTACAATATGTATAGTCCATAGTATAGCAACAGTACTCAGTAATTGTCATACAAAAAAACAAAGCAATCAATACAGATCATCAAGTAAATTACACTCATTTATCCAGCACATGCTTGTATTTACCCACAAGATTCCAAGTTAAGGATATGATTCCTATACCTGTCCAAATCCACACTTGAATTTCTTAATTAGCTCCAAATCCATCAATCGGAAAATACCAATACTCAAATATGACCCTTAGAATTAATGAGTTAGAATTAACACCTAATACCATTAAAAGCGGACTCACGATGTCGAATTTATTTAAAAGGGTCAAACTTGAAAACGAGTTTTCGAGTCTCGGGCTTGGTAAACTTAAACCGCTAGGTCGGGATGGTCAAGGATGATTAAGGTTCACTATTCTTACATAGGTTAAGGCCAATTTAAACAAAACACGCACTTTGGTTAAAGATATGTTATTAACTAACATGGAGTAATCATCTTGACACATGAATATTCACAATTTTGCCCAACCAACGCTACAAGAATTCCCCACCAATTAAACAACTTTCATTTTATACCTTTACATAACCCTAACAATCCTCATGGGTTTTATATTAATCAATTCAAATAAAGGGTCCTCTCACTTGAAAATGTAATCATTTATTCGAATGCCTTATTTAATTAAATGTTTATTATTATAGTCAAAATAGTCACATGGGTCCCACATGTTATCACTTCCAAATAGCCTTTCTCTTTTCTCAAAATAAATCCCCAAAAGCTTCCATAACCTTTTAATGGAAATTCAAAACCAACAAGGCCCACAATATTTCAAGGTTTATCATCAATTTTTAACGATGAGGTTTTAACAAATCTACAAAGATTTTCAAGAGGCTAACAATTATGATTATCATAATCAAATCAATAACCAAGGGGTTCAACAATGGATATCTCATATACAAAACAACATCTCAAAGATGCAAACACTTGATTAAGGATCCATACACCAATTAACAAATCAGCACCAATTGGTTTCAAAATCAACTTAGGCCACTGGAAAGGGTTTAATTTAGGTATTTACAAATTGTAGTGCCTTTCTTCAATGCTTCCTAGAGACCTGACCAGCTTCCCCGTGCTCATGTATTTTTGCGCTTGAGTCAATAACTCGACATATGTGAGAGGGGCTTTCTTCCCTAGTTACCACAAAAACTTTTCATTTTGAGCCCGACCACTACCGCGGCAAGGGTCTTACCATCGATGTACCGTTCAACTTGCAACGCCTCAATGTTGAAGCATGTTATATACTCCCGAAGCGTCTCATGGCTCTTTTGCTTCACAGTTAGTAGATGAGTGATCGACTTCTTTTGATCTCACCCACTAAACAATTGGGTGATGGAAGCTCTGACTAGCCTCTGAATGAGGCAATGGACTTTCATTTAAGCTGCCTGAACCATCTTCGGGCTGGTCCTGTGATTGTGAATGAGAGCGCTCGGCACTTGATTGCATATCAGACTCCATGGAGTTCCATCCTTACCCGATAAGATTCCAAGTGCTCGACAGAATCCTTAGACCCGTCATATTATTTGATTACCAAAAGTTTGAATTTTGCTTGGATAGACTCCTCCATAAAATTTTCAGTGAAAGAAGGGTCGACATGATCGACTAAATTGTTCTTGTCGAGTCTGTCCTAGTTTTGCACCTTTTTATATCCCCCAACTAATCTTGGAGGAGGTGAATTGGTCCACGACTCCGACAGGTGCAACTTCCTTCTGCGCTGGTTGATCACGTCTCTTAGGTCCTTTTCCAAGTCTGATCCTGGCTCCCGGGTACTTGTGGTCTTTGAAGGACGTTGGGTGGAGGTCCCTTGAGAGGAGCTCCGTAGCTGGCTATTTCTGACCGATTGTGTCGTGGAACGTCCCCCAATTCGGTAACCAATTCTTTGGTGAACTAAGTGCTCCCTCCTCCCATCATAACCACCCAATTAAAGTTGTTCGCCCGGTCTTTAATGTCAGGAAAAACCTCTCTCGAAGCCTCTGTGGTTGGGGCTTTCCCTTTGGTAGGGTCCACCCAAAGGCAGTGACTTCTCCGCTGTAGTCTTCTTTTTGGTATATCGTCTCCTTACCGCCTCCTCGGTGCTTGCTGGTTTTCAGCGATCGCAGCTTGAGTTGGAGAAGGCTATTGGAGTAGCTCCATCAGATGACTCAAGTTCTCTGCCATCTCTTGAAATTGTTCTTTCAAAGTCGCAATTTTTGGATCGACATGCTCCAATTCTTGCCTGGTTATTCAACCCTTAGAATCCTAGTAGTTCTTGACATAAAAAACATCATATCCTCTTGTGGCCACTCTTCTTGAAACATGCTCGACATCTGACTCTTCATCAACACCGTGGTGGCTGTTTATTCTCAATGTAAGACATTTTTACAAAAAAAGCGTAAAGATTAAGCTTTTTTAGCAGAACACTACTCGTCCCCATAGACGACGCCAACTATTGATGCCAAAAAATGGTCAACTGGATCAATGGTAAGATTTGTTTGTTACCGAGAACGGAAGCTTGTAACAAAAAAACTTAACATACCGGAGTGGTGTGAACCTTAAGGCTTTCAATGCATAAGTCAATAAAGAGTTTATGAGAGTATTTAAGAGTACTTTGGACATTATAAGGCTTATGAGAATTGTTAGCTCAGTTTCACTTGGATTGAAATGGAGATGACCTGACTTCTTATAGCAGCCAATTTTGTAACTGTTGTAGCTCATTTAATGGTGGCTTGGTTGTCAATCGTTTCAACCATCCGTCATTAAGCCGCGAATGAATACCGGCGTAACTTCTAACCGTTACCCTTAGAGGTGTAACAGTCTGGAATTGGAAGTTACTTAGACTCGGTCAACCTTCGTAAGTTCTCACCTCCATGACCGACCCCTTGAGGGTGTGGCCTTCTTGATGTACCTGTAGGACGTTGCACCTAATAGGTGCGACTTTCCTAAATGTTACTTGGACTTGTTCGAATAGTTCATAGAATAGTCCTAACCTCCACAGCTGACCCTCTTAAGGTTGGCCCACTCGACCCTTCTTCTTATAGGTCGGATTTGGTCTCGGTCAATCCTTACGAGTCCACGCCTCCATGGCTCGCCCCTAAAATAGGGTCCTGGCCCTCTTGGCGTAACTTCTAGCTGTTATCAGCTGATTCAGTCGTCACTTTTAACTTGATCAACTCTTTGGAGAGAGTCACTGTAAACGCCCGACCCGGACTAGGGTCCCATCTAGCCCTATACTCTAGATGCATGGTTAAAACGACCTTTAAAACTTGAGACATGATGAATAAATACCTCATTTATTAAATAAACACGTAATAGTTCGTAAAAACGTGAAAGTCGGGTACCCATTTCTAAAGCCAAGAGAAAACAGTAAAACAACGTACAACTAGTACATGTCTCTAAAGTATAAATTCGGATAAAAACACATGCAGAAGAAGAGTAAAAATAAACCAGACACAACAAGACAAGTCCATGGCCTTCACAACTCCTGATTAGCCATCTTTTAGAGCCCGTGTGTACCTGTGGAAGCCTACGGAGAAAAATGTGAGTTGTTAAACCCAATAAGGATCCCTAACTTGGGATGAGTACACACATGAATATAAATGTAATAGTTATCAAAAGAAAATGCATGATCAATGATAATACTCGGATCTAAATAGGGCCTTGCAGTTCAAAATCTTCAATGGATGATAATAGTGACACTAGGGCTACCCTTATAGGTCAATGTCACTCTCGGGCCTTCAATTTGATGCTTACGAGTGTCCCTGTAATCCCCAAAACTAAAAAAACTAACCTTGAAAATTAGAGAATGCAAGTCCGGGCTATTACACCTAACCTTCACGGCATATCCTTAGAAGATCTAAGCCTACTCGTTGTAATACCCGGTCACTGTTATGTTATGGCCTAATGGTCTTAGAGGTTACTTGAACTTGGTCAAATCGTCCACGGAAGAATCCTAACGTCCATGACCAACCCTGTGGGTTTTTATCTACTCGACTGATCTTCTTAGAGGTTGGCTTTCATCTTGATCAATTTTTACGGGTCTTCACCTCCACTGTTTGCCTCTAAAAGGGGTCTTAGCCCTCTCGGAGTAACTACTGGTTGTTATCAACGATCTAATCATCACTTGTACTCAGCCGACTCCTGGGGGAGAGTCCTGAAATCTATGGTCGACCTTCAGGGGTCAAACTTACTCTAGCTGACCCCTAAGAAGGCCGAATTGGGCTCGACCGACCCCTACGTGGTCATGGTCACCATGACATATCCCCAAGGGTCAGAATGGACTTGGCCGACCCCTTGGGGATTGTTGTTGCCTTCCTTGGCCGACTCTTGAGGGGTCTGACTTCTTTTGGGCAACCCCTAGGGGGTTGGATTAGGCTTGTCTGACCCCTAGGGGTTGTTGCCTCCCTTGACCGACCTACGGGGGGTCTCGACCTCCTTTGACAGACCCCTAAGAGTCGGCGAAGGGAGGCCACAACCCTGAAGGCGAGGGGGTCGGATTGGGCTTTTCTTGACTCCCTAAGGGGGTTCTGGCCTCTCTTGGCCGACCCCCGTGGAGTTTTTCCATTGTCCGGGTATTTTAAGTCACATAACAGAGTGGTTGACCATGTAGATTGGGCCTATCTCAACGACTACAGGGAAACGTCCGAATTTTTAAAAAAGAGTAAGAAAGGAAAGATACTAAAGCTGAGTTGGAATACAACCATTGAGCAAGAAGTAGGTTTTTCTTATCTATTCAAGAGACGGTCAATAGTAGTATTTTAGTAATTATGTCTTTACATTATTGTATTAATTTAAAATGGTAAGGTATTTTCTTTTCCACTCTAGAAAAAACAAGAAAAAGATTAAAAAAAAAATAGGCTCGATGGAACTTTGGGAAGTGGTTCACTACATTGAGGGTTCTAGATAGCCTGTCGCTAAAGCCATCGAGCTTCGCATAAGTATTCTTTATAATGCTTGATTG
>JBBMEG010026464.1:0-23941 GCA_037832605.1 Cyclanthera cordifolia
TATATTTATTTATTTTTTTTTTTTTTTTTATCCTAAATGATCTATACAATATATACTATATGCGGCAGCATCTTCTTTTTCAAACAAAATTCGAATTCTTTATATTAGGGATTATTCAAGCATAATGCTTCTTTCTTTGGAAAATTCAAATCCCTTTTAAATCTTTCATAACTTTTCCTTTATTTTTTTTCAATTTCTTTTCTCATTAAAAAAAAAAAGAAATAAATAAATATATATATATATATATATATATATGGTTTTCACTTTTTTTTTACGGTATAACGACACGTGAGGTGTACATTTGAAACTCAAAAGTTTTTTTTTTAAAAAGTACTTTGAATTAATCTCAAAAAAACAAAAAAACCCTTCGAATTTATGTTTAAAAGGTGTTGGTTGAGAAGTGGTGCTGCCAGAAATTTTGTTTGGATATGAAAATTTGTAAAAAAAATATCGAAGAAATTTTGTTATTTATAAATGAGTGACAATAAAAATATTTATTTATGAAGTTTATTTTAACTTCTCTAAGTTTTTTTTTTTCATAAAATTCTTAGGAGCTAATTTAATTTCTCTTCTAAAATGAAGAATTAAATTAACTTCTCGTAAATGTCACATCGTTTATAAATAACAAAATTTTAGTATAATTTACCTATAAACAATCACATCAAAGCAAGCAATTATTATAATCACTCTAAATTTTTCTATAAAAAACACATTCAGACAAAATATTATAATAACTTCTTTATTAATTCCTTTGCAGCTTCTCTCAACCAAACATCTCGTGATAAAAAAAAAATTAATAAAAAAAAACAATGTCTTTTTTATTTGTTTATAATTTCAGATCTCAAATATTATATTTATGTTTAGAATTTTTTCACATTATCAATCTTTAAATTATGACCAATTTTCCATAAATGTTTAAAGTATGTGGTTTAAATAAAGATAAAAATCTAGAAAATAATATTTGAGATTTGAAATATAATTATAAAATTTAGAAATTAATTATAAATATTTTGAGTTTCAAAAAAAAAGTTAGCAAAGATTATTAATAAATTTTGTCACATACTTTGTTTTAATACATGATTTATAATTCAATGTTAAAATTTATTAATGATTATGAAAATACTTTAAAAGTTACCTATATTTATAATTATTTTGTAAGAATAGTCCACAGGAGTTTTTATTTCATGATGGGGGCTTGTTCATTGATTAATTAAGAGTTTGATTTTGGTTGAATTTAATATTCCTTTTATTTTATTTTTTGTTGCAAATGGTGGACGAATGTATCCAATGTCTAATATCTTATAAATTATAACACATGTTTGAACTTCGAAATTATATTCAATTAATAGAAATCATGAATTCGAAAATCTAAATATAAATGATTGCACAACTCATCGTAAGGATGAGTGAGACATTAATTTCATTGTTTGGAGGTAGTTCAGTTCAACATCACGATTACACGTTCGATCTTAGAAATGGGTATTTGTAATCTCATCCCTAATTTGTACTCAAACTTAATGGTTGCACAACTCAAAACAAAAAGAAATTGACTAGCCACCCAAATAAATTACATTTTTTTTATTTATTAAGTTAGAAAGGCAAATAAAGCAAATACACCCACTACCACTACTAGCAAAAGAAGGCATATCTATAATATTGTTGAAAAAATTGCTAATTAAGTTTGGATGAAATGAAATTCATTATTTCTACATATATATTTCTTCTAACCATTAGCAATATTAAAATAATAATAATAATAATAATAAAGTGATAAAAAAAAAATTGGATTAATTCATGGAATAAAATTGAATACCTAAACATAGATTGAGCTTGGTTGTTTTATAAGCAAATTCTAAAATTAGATTGAGTTTAATACACAGTCAATCAACACTAATGATATCTTTTTATCAACCCTATTTTAATTTATTTAATTTGATCACCTTTTTAGAATATTTTTATATAATCAACATTATATAATTATTTTATTGTAGTCTTTAAATATGCTTCTTTTTTTTTCATAAATTAAAATTTGACATTAAAGTATTATCTTTATTCAATGTTTGAAAATGAGTAAATTGATAATGGTTAAAGAAATATGGATTAATATTCTCACAACATTTTAAATGAAAGAAATGAAATAATCAAATAAAACCAACTGCCAATTTAGGCATGTTTAAATTGGGGACAAATTTGTGGTTTAAATAAAGATAAAAATCAAATCAATCTTACCTTGGCCCTATTTAAAGCTAATAACTTTATTTGTAAGAAAAGAGAAGAATAACCAATGACCCAAATAACTCAATCCAACTCACCCTTGTGTTAAATTGGATGAATTTGTAGGCATATATGAGCACCACGACGTGTGATATATGGCTTCGACGAACTTTTAAAAAGAGTGAGTCGATAGGCGTTCGGGGCACTCGTTGAGAGCAAAAGAGATGGAGCTCGGGAGGAGTTGAGATAGGTACGGTGGAGGGCTAGAAGGGAGTTATTTCACAAACTCTGCTTTTTCTAGTATGAGGGGATAGGGAAGTCGAAAGCTCAAGGAAGTTTTAGCTGCCTCGGAACAATGTCCTTGAGAGATTAGATTTGGCGAGAGGATCTCTTAAGGTTGAAGATGTTAAGGATCTCACTACTGATCAATATTGGAAAAAGTGAGGAAATATTTTATTATTTATAAGATACGTGAACTGTGTTCCTCTCGTAACCAATTAGTTTTGGAGTGAATGCTCATACTATATAATAAAAGACAAGCTGAAGCTAAAGAGAATTAAGGGATTACAGAGACGAATGACACATTTTGATAGAGGGAAGATCATCTCCAAGGTAAGTGTTAGGAATAATAAATATTAGAGATATTCTCTAGATAGGTTAGATTTGATATTTGAATATTACTAGATTTTTACTATATTACTTGGATATTATCTATGTTTGTCGGGAGATCTTTCAAGATTTGATATTCTATGTACTATATATATTTGTGAAAAATTAATGAAAAACTAGAAAATTTTATATCTTTCACACAATTTATTATGGTATCACAGTCATGTTTCTCAATTTATCATGGTATTAAAGCCAAGCTATCTCAAATTTAATAGTAAGGTCCTCGAAAATGGAGAAGTGATTAAGGAGAAGACGATGGAGAAGGAGAGGGTTTCGACCCATCTCTCGGGCGTTCCCCAATGCGTATGATAGCTCAACATTGGAAAGGTTGACTGACAATCAATATAGACATGTTAATAGGTTCAAAAAATGGCGACCAACTCTCGTGTAGGAAGCTTGAAACTTAGACATGCATGATGCATGCAATTGTTGGTAAGCAGTTCGATCCTTTTTTTTGTTAAGAGAACTTATGGACCAAAATCGACCGGAAACCAAATAATCGATCGATCTGGTCAAGCCAATTCGTGTTTTGGCCCATTCCAACTTGAGCCGATATGGAACCCAAAACTTTCAAAGGGTTTTTCTAAAATGGAAGGTTGTATTTTATAGATTTCGATATCCTTTGATATCCTTCCTAATTTCTCTCCATCATTTTATGACTTCTTTTAGATTGTTAACATTGTACATAGCTGGTCTAAGGATTTTATGTTTATGTTTCTTTAAGGTTTTCATTTGGTTTAGGTTGTTGCTAGGTTTGATTTTTAGAATTGGTTGTGTGGCTAGTTTCTGTATCTAAGTTGAGATGGTAGACAATCTTATCCTCTTTAGGATTTGGGTCTATTTCGTGGAAAGGGAAGAAGGACAACCTCTTTTTGAATGATAACTTTCTCGTGCTTATTTTGGTCCTTCAAAATACTCAACTTCCAGTGAATTTTTGATGCTCTAATCGATTAAGATAGTAGATCGAAATGCTCCTTTTCTAGATATGATTGATTTTAATTATCTTTGGCTTTAATTCTCTTATGTGTGGTCATGTTCTGATATGTAGAGATGAACTTGTGTGTGGTTCTTTTGAACACTTGTAGGTTGTAATGTTGGTTTGATTCAATGATATTGGTTGTTTGTTTCAAAAAAAAATTGATGAATTTGCAATACATGCTCATTTGAGGGTCTACTGGAGCTACCCACTTCGATCAATTAGTCAATATTTGAAGTTTCAATTATTTTAATTTTAAAAAAAGTATGTTAAATTTTCTTGCAATATTTGAACGAAACAAATGGATCATACCAAAATAAAATCATATTTAAAGTTTGATAAAATCACAATATATATATATATAAAAAAAACTTATCTCATTTTTAAGAAGGCAAGTCCTTAATTGCACCATTTGATGCCACAAAACTATTTTCTTTTTTTTTAATATCATTTGAATGAAAAAAAATTGTGGCACCAAATGATACCACATAAGAATTAAGGATGGCTTGCCTCCTTATGAATGACGAGACAAGTTTTTTTTCATTATCTAATCGAACAATCAAGTTTTTAAAACTATAACAACTTGAACCAACTCAATCGAGATCATCGACCAATTCAAACTCTTGTTTAAACAAAACTTTAAAAAAAGAGTTATACTCAAAAAAAAAAAAAGTGTAAAATAAAAGATGGGGAAAAAAAGATAATAAAGTTACCAAAGGTATGTTTTTTAGTCATGATGGAGAAAGCCATATTAGAAACAATGACCTTTCACAAACTCTTTATAGAATCCCCCAATCTTCTCAAACTCTTTCAACCAATGGCTGCAATAAATGCTTTTCATTTTTATTTTGAGTATGATTTCCTTCTCTTATTATATACTCAATAAACCAACACAAAAATGAATGTGACAACTTCAAAACTCCACAACTATTTATGCTTTTTTTTTTCTCTCTCTCTCTTTTTTTTTTTTTTTTTTTTAGTGTAAGATTTCAATTATAAATGCTATGATTGCTTATTGAGCAGGTTAGTTGAGCTATGCACATTTGGCCATATATATCATATTTTGATTCTTAAGCTAAATACTATGTATCGTTTCAATTCGATTTCTAAATTTAATCTTAAAATTAACATAAAATCTACAACATGTGCTTATTAAAAAAAAATCGGGACAAATACTTTTTTAACCATTACGTTTGAGGTCTAATTTTAATTTGATTCTACTTCAATATTAATGCTCAATTATGGTATTTGAGATTAAAAAAAATCGTTAGTTAAATAATTTGATGTAAACAATAAGATTATACTCGTTTTAAATTTTAATATGTTGATAAAATGATTATTTTTGTTTTCACGAGAGTTTATTATAAAAAAAATAGAGAATTTATTGTCAATATTTGAAACATATTAAAAAAAAATAGAGAATTTATTTATTTTTTCATGTTCTTTTCAAGATATTCACTCCAAAAACCCTTTTTGGATAAAATGATCTATTCTTGAAAATTGCTGTCATTGAATAATCTCTACTGCCATTAAAATTTATTATTGTATTTCTTTTAATTTCGCCTTCGTCTATCATCACCGGAAAATCATTGGATAAATTTAACGGCTATATTTTCGTCCTATCAACGGTCATTTTGTTTCAATTCCTCTGATCATTTACATCTCGTTTAATTCTTCAATTCCAATTTTTAGAAGGTACATTTTAGGAAAAAAAAAACGAGTTAGTAACAAGTTCAAAATAAATTTCCCAAATATTTATTTTAATTTAAAAAAAAAAAAAAAAAACACTCGCCGCAATAGCACAGTGACATTAGTATCGAGTCTTACTAATAAGGTATATATAATATTTTAGACATTTTCTTTCTTTCTATTTCTATCGATATATTTTCTAAGTTTTAAAAGTCTAGAAGTGTAATATTTATAATAATTTGATTATTAAGGTAAAGAACCCAAAAATATACTAGTATTAAAAAATGAGTATTATTGAAATGTTATATGATGTTTATTTTTTTAGCTTTTATGAAGCTATTAAAAATGGAGTTTTTAATTATTCTTTAGACATTTCGTCTAAATGAGCTATTATTACAATTTTTCCTTTAAAACCACTCGTGATAACTTCTGAATTTTAATTAGTCAAATTACTCCTACAATTATTTATTCAAACGTCATGATAAAAATATTCAATTTTAAAATATAAAAACTAAATTGAAACTATATCTCAGACTATATATATATATATATATATATTCCAAATATAAAACTAAATAAACTTAAAAAAGTCAAGATTAAGTTATTAAAGTAGAAGTATGCACACTTGTTTCATAGAACAAAAATAAGAACATCTTGGTCAGATAAATGGACCTTACAAATTGGTCTCTATGATAAAGGTGTGGAATTTTGAAAAGTTATTGCTTACTTTGAATTGCACCACATTGGATTTTTCTTCTTATTATTCAACAAACAAGAAACCATTTCTAAATTGTCTACTCTTTTTCCCTCAATTGGAATTTCAATACTTCCACATGTGACCATTGAATAACAAGTGTGGTTATGCATGAGGGCTTTTTTTTTCTTTTTTTTTTTTCGTAATGTTCAGACTTATTTACGTGTATCTCGACTATCTCATAAGATAAAACAACATATTAATTTTATTATCTTTGATTGAAATAACTCTATGAAATTAATTTTAAGATAATAAAAAACGTTAAGATAAAGAATACAATAATATATGTTGTTCACTAACATATCGTATTAGTTATGTCTATTGGTAGATAATCAATATCAAAAAAAAAATTGTTTTGAGTAAATAAGAATAGAAATGTTTAGTTAAATGAGTTAAGGTCTTAAAAATATGTATGTTGTGCTTTCTCATACAATTTTAATATTGACAAAAATATATTAAAAATATATATATAAGAATATAAATTCAATTACATATTTGATAGTAAGTATAACCATATTGTTTTGTATTTTTAATTCTTAGTACGTTTTGAGCGACAAAAGTTGTAAGGATCCGACTCAACACGGAGTTAAATCCAGAGCCTTAATCTCTTTATGCATAAATAAATATTTAATAATTCCTAGAGACATGTTGAAAGAACATTTGCATTTATTGAAATACTTAGAAAACATAAATAGAGTTACCCGAAGAAAACAATAAAATAATATTAAAATCAATGCTAAACATGTCTCAAATCAACTTGATGCTTTAAACTATAAATCAAATGGTCTAGGATGTTACTTGGACTCGGTTGACTCTTATACGGTCTTAACCTCCATGGCCACCCGTGAGAGCATTTGTCTTGTCAATGTAACATCTTGGACATTGCAACATTGAAATGTAACAACCGTGAATGTTACTTGGACTTGATCCACCCCTAATTGGTCAACATTTTTGAAACCAAACTTTAATGGTTTTCATCCAAATTTAACGACAGTGACATTTCTAAAATACTTGGTAAAGTTCAGGGATATTTTTGAAATTTTTCAAAGTTCATGAGTAATGTTGAAAAAAACCCTAAAGTATAGAAGTATATTTGATAATTTAGCTTTTTTTTTTTAATTTTTTTAATTTTTTATTTTATATATCTTTGTTATCTAAATTATGCCTTTAATTAATTTCCTACTAATTATATGAAAAACATAATTTTTTTAATTTAAAACGATTCTTCATCATTTCAAATCAACCCCACTTTCATAATTAATTTATTTTGTTTTAATTTTTTTTATCTTTTCTATCTACTTAATATTTTTAATTCTCAACTAACTAATTAAAAATGGTTATTATTCACATAATATCATATTTTGAGAATATGTTTAGTAATTTAAAACTAAAGATAATTTTACTTGTTTTACGAATGTTATTTATCTTTTTTTCAATCACCTAATATCATTCATTCATTATTGATTCACTGATTAATTGAAAATTATTCTTATATGTATAATACTGTATTTTAAAATATATTTTTATCAATTAAAATTAATGATAATTTCGTATCAAATTTTAATGTTGTTTTAAAAATTGTATTTATCTCTTTTCATCTTTTACCTTCTAACACCCAATAATCAATCACTTCCAAATTAGTATTAATATTATCACTCAACGAACCAATCTATAACAATCATTATCTAAACGATTTATTAATAAAATTATGTTTAAAATATCATATTGGTCCCTCAACTATATTTTTTATTCTATTTTGATTCCTTAACTTTCAAAATTTTAATTTTAGTCTTTTACGGGTGCAAAAAAAGCTTAAAAACAATCCTGCTGTTAAATTAAGTTAACTTTCCGTTAAAAAACTGGGTGATTATTTTTTTCTATTTTTTTCAATCACAAATCTCTAAAAACCATCATCTTCTTTCTTTCGAGTTAGCAGTCAACAGAGTACATCAGAAAACAGAAGGAAAAAAAAAATGAAGAACAAGAAATCATATCTGCATAACAAGAATGACAAATCAAGTGAATTTTGAAAGCAGAAATCGAATTACACAACTCCAGCACTATTCAATTCGATCAAAATTTGTGATCAACGAAAGGAAATCGAAAGAAGAAGATTGAATTAACCTCCACGATTAAGAAAGACGAGTTCCGATTCTGATTACGATCCAGGCGCGATCGATCCAACTGTGGCTTCTTCATCGATGTAGAGATTTTCGGTGTTCCTAACGGCAGCATGTGCGACAACGACAGCGGCGCCGATTAGATGCGCGATAACAATGTTGAGTGTGGCGTTGGTTAGGAAGAGGAATCTGACGGTGAAAGTGGAGAGGAGGAGAATCGCTCAATCCTCTACGAGGCGGCCGACGAGAAGGAGAGGCTGATCGCGGAGGAAGAGCCAGAGGGAGATCATGAGGATGAGGACGATTAGGGAAATCGGATGCCGGAGAAGGGTGAGGAAGAGGATTACTAAGACGACGATGGAGTAGTTCAAACAGAAGTCAGCGAGGTTGATTTTGATCTGAGAGAGAGCTTAGTGGAGGCTGGACGGAAGAGTGAAGGAGCGGTGGTCGGCGATGAGACGCCATGGACGGCAATGGCCGAGGGATTTTAGAGTGAAGTGAAATTTGTTATTTAGAAAAAAATAGAAAAAAAAATCATCCAACTTTTTAACAGAAGTTAACTTAATTCAACGGCAGACAGTTTTTAAGCTCTCTCTCTCTTTCTTTTTTTTCCTGTGGGATTAAAATTAAATTTTTTTTAATTTATAGACAAAATTAGAACAAAGAGCATAGTTGAGAAACCAAAATGGTATTTTAACCTTCATTTAACAAATCATTCATCCAAATACTTTCAAAGATAATACTTCTAATTACAGTCAAATTAAGTACAAAAAAATTAGCAGTCAAAATGAACATAGTATCACGATCCAACTTCGTTGTTGTTGAAAAGCGATCGTGAGACACTTGCTCTAACCCGGCAAGCAAGTCAGCTAAACAAAAATTGCAGCGGTTAGGAGGGGTACATGAATGAGTCAAGCCCACATCTGAATGAGAGAGATCTTTGGGGATATAATCTCATGATTAAGCTTAAGAAAATTGGTTTGTGGGGATAGTCTTCATTCTTAGAAGCGCTTAAAGGTTGGTGGTTAACGTAGCCAGGTCGCAAGGGATGTAGGAGAATGTCGGGGCCCAAATGGGCCAAATCCAGATTCCAATACCTCATCCGAATCCTGGGTTACGGGCGTTACAAATAGTATCAGAGTGATGGTTTGTGGGGATAGTCTTCATTAGAAGCGCTTAAAGGCTGGTGGTTAACATAGCCGGGTCACAGGAGATGTAGGGGAATGTCGGGATCCCTCATATTTGATATGGCAGACTTTAACATCAAAAAAGGCGATGAGTCATACGACTCCAAAACAGAAAAGAAATTACAATGACATCAAAAGTAAATCATATACTAGAAAAAAAATACCTAATTAGGTTTACCCGCATGGATCAAATCCAAATTTGTAGGTCAAAATAGTGCACTGGCATAATACTTTAGGGTCTTCAACGGTAAGATATATGAGCTAATAAGCTACTTCACTAATTGACCATTGATTTAAGATGGACCTCACCACATATCTATTATGAAATCAAAGCTCATTGATGAATAATCTGATTCCATATTGAAGGGACTTGTTCAGAATCCAACCTCGCAAAAGTAAAGTTTCCTACCATTTCTTATACTATCTAATAATAATAATAATAATATGATAACTGGAGAAAATAGCCAGGGGCAGGTTTGAAGAGAACCTGAGTGATAATTTATTAAATTGACGGGTGATGTCATTTATTTAGTCAATGATCATCATATATACAAGACTTTTTGAACAGAGGTGACAGAACAACCCCTTCAATGGTTTTCATAGCAAGAAAGCTAAAATGAGTCATACCTGAATAACAATTGCCATTGCGATTGCCACGAAAGGAGACGTTCCATTATTTCTAGTTTTTCTGCACCAAGCATGAATTATTTCAACATCTAATCAAACTCAGTTTAATTATTCAAGTAATAATATTACAAGCCAATTAAAAGTCGTAAAAAAATACATATGTATTCAAGATACTTCTTTTTTTTTTTAATTTGTGAGAGTTCAAACCAACTAACGTGCATCTTAACTATCTTTACTAGGCAACCACCTAACCCTATTGCACAAAAATTAATTCTAAAGTAGGAGACCATGATTGTACCCATGGACCATAACCTTTTAAGTATTTCATGATTTACAAAGCCATTATTTAATTATTAGGTCAATCAATGTTGGTTTGGTTCATTTACTAATCATATTGAGACTATTTTTTGTTTTAGATATCCACAATGTCTGAACCAACTTATGTGTATCTCAATTATTCTCATGAGAGAACCATTTGACCCTACTAGATTTTGTTGCTAAGGTAACTCATTAGAAATAATTTCTAGAAAGGTAGTCATTATTGTTGAGGATCATTATCCCACATCAGAAGAGTGAAGATTCCTCTAAACATTTATAAAATAAGGTGGACTACTCCTCTCCTAACCAATTAGTTTTGAGATGGATGAACATACTTTCTAATATTGTATCAGTGCTCACAAACTCAAACAAGTATTCGGTCCAATAAAATTGAAATTAAGATCCAATTCAAGATTGGTGAACCCAAAAAAGGCATCATCTTGAAAGGGCGTGTTGAATATCATTATCCAACATCGAAAGAGTGGAAAGTCCTCCGAGTATTTATAAGATAGGGTGGACTACTCCTCTCATTGTTAATTGGTTTTGAGGTGGATGCTCGCATTATTTAATAATTAGGAATTGAATTCATAAATCTAAGCAAGGCTCTAACTTGACCGCTAGGCTAGATGCTACTTTTCTGAAAAATGGTCTCAGGCTAAAGTCTTCAAAGATCGCAGCGCCTATCTGCAACATTGCATCTATGCACTCTCCCCTAACCAAAGGTTATAAAAATATGCTAAACAGTCATACTATTATGCCCACCAGCCATCATGAAGTAAAAGACAACAAAAAGCCTCCAGAGCTTTGTTTTTCACCTCCTTCGGGGGGAAAATGGGATTTTACGAAGGTGTTTGAATGTAGAACTGTAAAGTGATTATTTTGAGTTATTATAAATGAAGAGTTATTTTGAGTGATTATAAATTTGAGTTTTGGTAATAGCTTGTTTGGATGTAGTTATTTATAAAGGAGTTGCAATTAAATGATGGTTTTTGTAGAGCGATTATAGACAATAGCTTGTTTGGATGTAGTTAGAAATGAGTGTTTGCTTTGAAGGATTAGAAATGAGTGATTAAAAATGAATGATTAGAAATTAGTGGTAAGAAATGAATGATTAGAATACATGATTATATATTAGTGGTTTAAAATGAATTATTAGAAATGAGTGATTAGAAATGAGTGATTAAGAATGAGTGATTAGAAATGAGTGACTATTTTCAGTGATTACAATTACTCGTTGGGTTTTTGTAGAGTGATTGCAAACATTGGAACATACAAAACAATACTAAAGAAAGTGCTAATCTTCCTAACAACCCCCTTCAATAAGCCTTCTTTCTATTGAGCAAGAACAACCACCTATTCTGTTCGGCCTCCAAATCACTAAAGACTAACACCTCCGCAAGAAAGAATAGAAGTGGGCCGGGTAGTTAACCATCAATAAAAAGTTGATGCGAGCCTTGTGGTCACAAAGCAAGGCTCAACTTCATGGGATCCACTACCACAATGTGTGGAGATGTGCATTTCAAATTCCTATTTCTTTTTCATTGTTATTAACTGAATCGGTATACTTGTAGTTTGTAGGTAGGTAGGAAGTCTATGCAATTTATGTATCTTTTTTAGTTTATTTCTTTCTTTGAAATAACCTTTTTAGAGTTTTTTCTCTTGTACTCCTATATTTCTTCAACGGAAGTTTAAATAAAAAATTCCAAACATAGGAACCAAAAGAAAAGGCCACGGCATAACAAGCATATGAGATATACAAAATTGTGCTGGATATTAGCAATCATAATCAGTTACGATCTGCTAATTGCTTGTTATGTTTCATTACACTGAACATGCATTCATCCAAACAGAGTCTTGACTATCATTAAGGAGGCATTTGAATAAGCCACTCCTTCGCCAAATGACATTCATACTTTTCTCTTCATGTTCTTTGTGGGCCATCCTTTCCAAAGATAGAGAAAATTTATGTGGCTCTTCTTTTTTAGTGCCTTCCTGATACACCACCAATTACACGGCTTTACAAGCGGCGAAGGAGTCGGTAATTGTTGTATTTTGTTACTTGGTAGTTAAACGGTTCGACTAAGGGGGTTGGGATAGTTGTATAGGAGATACCTTTAAATAGAGGCGGGTGTCATCTTGAGAGGGGATGATGATTTTAGTACTGTAATACTTGGCATAGTATTGAGTAAAGTGTGATTGACAGTTAACAATTCTTGATCTCTCCTCTCCCTGATCTAACACTTCCTTTGGCTTATTTGAGGCAAAAGGTATAGTTGAATTCTCATTTGTTTGACTGGTTCCTAGGGTCGATTATTACAACTGTGTATTTTTAGGTAAAGAGAAGCATCCTCTCTCGTCTTATAGTTTTATCTTGTTTTTATCTCTAATTAGAAACTTCTCTTGTGAACACCTCATGCTTACTGGAGTTTACTCCTTTATTTCATTTATTCAAAGAAAATGTCTGTTCTCTAAAAAAAATATAACATGCACTCGTCTAATTCTCCCACAAAAAAGATAATCAATATAATCGATGAAATACTTCAAAGGTCAATGCTTACCTTGACACTAAACAAAATACTCCCATCAGAAACCTGCTGACCTGTAGCAACATTTAGGCCATTGATTTGACCAGCCACGGGTGCTTTCACGACGTGCTGAGAAAATTCAAGAGTGGAAGTCTTAGAACTTCTGTTTTTCACGGAAGAGAGTTACTGAACATTAAAATACATGCATTTCTATTACAAACCTCCATCTTCATTGCTTCAAGGACCAACACAGACTGCCCTTCTCCAACTTGATCACCATTTTTCACAAGAACCTTGACCACTAAACCAGCCATGGGAGCAACAACAGTTCCTTCCGGGTGGTGGGATGCTACCTCAAAACCAGGTTTATGTTGTGAGTCATCTTCTTCTGCTAAATTTATCCCCAACTTTTGTTTGAAGTGATGGTGATTTGACCCATGCCATATATGTACATGCTTCGTCTGATCCTGAATTCAAAAAAGGTTCAAATGAATAATACAAAAGGAGATAGGGTGGGGGGAAACTAATTGATGAAGTAACAAATTCCTCATTTACCTTTGAGTAAATAGCCAAGCGAACTTCCATAATAATACCACCAACCTCAACTCTAAAATTATGTTTTCCAAGGTGAGTAACTTTAACTTCAACCACAGAAGAACCGATTTCTTCAGTCTGTATACATGTTGGGAACACCCGGTATCAAGAATCAAAAGAATTTACAAGCAAGCTGCTTTGATTAAGGAGAATGGATGTGATAAAACAGGTCATATATGAACACAAAGTTGAAACCAAGCAAAAGAGCCACCTAAAAGAAAAATTACAAACACCCGTTCTGATTGTGAAACAATAAAAACAATGAAAATCATGAAAAGATTTGATCGGCGGTTGTTTGGACCCTTAGAGAAACGTTGAACTATTCCCTATTTAAATTTTGAAGGGCACAAGTGATCGCACCTCCTCTCTTTTAATAACAGATTTTATCTACCATTTAGGTCATAGACCTAATCTAGCACCTTCAATAATTTTATTTCAAACTCTTCAAATTAATTTTCTTTCAATAACAATATCCTTTAATATAAAATTCTAAGCTACTTAGGGGACTTGAGGAGACTTACCAGACTTGCAAATCGTGAATTTCAATAATTACTAATTAAATCACTCATTAACCCAATGTTAGTATACTAAAAACTTTAAGCATCTGAGTTAACTCTTCACAACCAATTCATAATTATAACTTATAAGTGCACAAAATTGCATTTTACCCCTGTATTTATTTCTTTCACCTGAAATCCCATTAGCTCTTTACTGAAATACTATTGCCATCCATAATTTAATCACGAATGATGAACAATCCTCCATGGGCTGCCAAGAGAGCTGAGTCCCCATTTTAAAAGGCCCAAATTAGGTCTTGGAGTTCTCACATATTCTCCATTGATGGAAAGAAGCAATTTCCATCTCTTGATGTTATATTCCCACCCAATTTTATTATGTCTATGAGAGTGGGATAACAGATAACAGGTTCATCAACAGGTTCATCAAATGGAATAATGGACTATCATCGTCATTCTAACGCTCACGTAAATCAAGAGATAAAACACCGCAAGCAAGAGGTTAACTCACTTGAAGATTGGGAGCTAAGATTAGATATATTATACATCGGACAGAAACATCCTATAAACATACTTTTACCACCTCATAATAATCGTATAGGAGTGAAAATATATTCCAATCTACTCTTACACCATGTCCAATGTATATGACATCCCATGTCAATGTTTCAAAGTCTCCACTTTAACGATCAGAATCAGAGTCATCCGGCCATTTATAATTTTTCAAAGTGGTTCTTATAAGCAATGTACCCAAACAAGGCATCCAATCCTAACCATGCACTACTACTTGAACTAAATTCTCTCCTATATAAATTTACTCAATTGAAGGTAATAGATTTTAACAGTAAGGATATTGTCATAGGGGCTAAAATATGCAATAAATAAAATAATGATGGGGAATCCCCTTTCAAAAAAAATAATGATGGAAATCCTTTTATTTTTGTGTAAGATGTTTATTAAGTTAGAACTTTTAAGGCACATCCCTAATTGTAGAACATTCTTGTTCCTTAAAATTCTAAAATCGATCCCACCAAAAACCTTAGAAAGGCATATTCCCATCCCTTTGGTCTGTACTATTTCCAAAATAAAATTCATGCTGGTCAGGAAATGTCTTTGCAAAGGTCCAAATTTCTATGTTTTTTTCTCACTTGAGTCAAGAAAAGAATTTTGTTTCCAAACAAATAATAGTAATGATAAGACAAACAAACAAAAATGTTATTAAATGCTAAGTACGTGTCTCTTGAAGGCATATACCTCAATTAAAAAGCCCCCATCTTGCTGGTAGATAATTGTAACTGCAAATGGTTTTGAGACACTGCTATCATATTGATTCTCCCACTCAAAACCTATTGTGCGCCTAGCACAGTGATGGACTCTAAATGGAGGGGGAGAGTACCAAATTGAATGTATACCATTCCCTAGAAAGATAATGAATTGTCAATTTAAGAACTGATTTCTAAAGCAATTAAGATCACAAAAGTAGATAAGAACTTGTAATACCAGAAGATTTTTCATTCAGTCTAGAATGTTCCAAGCTGACGAGACATGCTGCTGCAAGACGAGCATTAAGCCCAGCAGCTTCATAAGCTTCTTTTGACACCACAAGATTAGAAGGATCAACAAAGAGGTCATCTTTATAGTGCTCAATAAAATGAGTTTCCACGTCCCCCCGTTCAAATGCATGATGATTTGCAAGTTTTAATAGAAAGTTTATGTTGGTTGGAACACCTGCAACCTTATGAAATAACAATGGTTTCAATGATTCAATATAAATTTAGATTCGTGAAGTGATGAAAATTAACTACAGTGTTAACATAAGACAATCTTAACTAGCATACTCAAGGGCTATAAAGCCACTTACAAATAAAATTTTCAATTGGATAAAAAAAAGAGATATAAATCAAAGACATTCAACTTTTGTATATGTTTACACCAAAAGTAAATTGCGGTAAGAATTGTCTCCAATAATTGATCAAAACCCATTAAAAAAAAGAGATAGGTAGGTTATTCCTCTCATTATCAATTCGTTTTGAGATAGATGCCCGCACCTGATATGGTATAAGAGCCCATTAAACTCAAACAAGCATTTGGTCTAATAAAATAAAATTTGGATCTGATTCAATATGATGAATCCAAAAGAGGCACTATCTTGAGGAGGAGGTGTGTTAAAGATTCTACTATTGTCTCCCATTGAAGAAGTGGAGAGTCATCCAAGCATTTATAAGACAGGTGGGCTACTCCTTTCATAACTAATTGGTTTTGAGATGAATTGCCACACTTTCTAATATGCGTTGAGTTTCATGAATATTTTCATTTATAATTGAACTTTTTTAGAGTTGCGTCTTTTAAGTTTTCTTATGTTTTATTTATTAATGTTTGTAAGTTATTTTCATTAATTAGGAGTCAACTAACCACCATGGAGTGGCCTAATGGTCAAATAGGGTCTTAGGTGCTTAAGGTGAAAAGTTCAATCCATAGTGGCCACCTACCTAGGAATTAATTTTCTACACGTTTCCTTGACATCCAAATGTTGTAAAGTGATATGTCCCGTGACAATAGTCAAGGTACACACAAGTTGGTCTGAACAGTCACGAATAAAAAAAAAAGAAAAAAAGAATCAACTTTTGTACATATATAATGATAAAAAAATCCTTGAGAAAATTTGTAACACCATAACATACTTTTTTGGTACTACAATTGTGACACCACATTTGAGTATATATTTTGTGATATATAGTTTCCTACCACATTTGTGTATCACCAAATAATCTCATTTCAATAGAAAAATATTCTATCTTATTTCACTCTCTCATTTTTTTCTCTTTGTTCATCAAAGATTGAGACTCTTGATTTGATTATTGCTTTAACAATATTCATTTCATATTTCTTTCTTCCCAACAGACATTAACCAATAAACAGAGTGATCAAGAATCTAGATACTAACCCAAGATAACTGCTTCCAAATAACTGATTCCTGGATTATTAACTGCTATAAAATAACTCTAGTAGCCATATCTACACTCAAATTTTTGGAACTTCCCGGATTCGTGCTTTCTTTCAGTCTCTTTGGGTTGAAAGAAACAGTCAAATTTTAGAGATATATTTTGAATTCAAAACAACAATTAGGGATGATGGATTTGAACCTGTTAGCTCATAGTTACTCGATCATACAAGATTCCATTAGAGCCTGCCCCTTTTGGCGTTATATTTAGAGCTATATCAGCATCATTTGATCATTTACTAGAATGTACTCTTTCGACCGTCTATTTTTTGTGTGAAGAACACCTAACAGCTTATCTTATTTTATTTTTAATTAGAGATTTTTCTTGTAATGAACTCAAGCTCCCATTGGTGTTTGGAGTTTTCATTTCATTGTTTTTGTTTCTTCATCCAAAAAAAACAGCCAAGTTTACCATCTTCACTATTTCTTGTTCCAAATTGTTGTTATTTTCTATAAGAAGCCAAATACTAAGAATTTTATCCAAATCCAATGATATACCGATTGTGAGGTTTTAACCAGACAATTTGATTTTTAGACAATTTATTTATTCAGCTTAAATCTATTAGAGAGTATGGAGTTCCACCTCAAAACCAATTGGCAAAGGTGAGTAACCCACATATCATATAAATGGCCGAAGAATCCTCACCTTTCCAATGTGAGACAAATGACCACAAGATGTGTATCTCCAACATGCCTCTCAACATGGCGCCATTTTTGGAAAAGTCATCTTGGATTAGATCCGAATTTGTGGATCGAAAGACCCGTTTTGACTTACTCGCTTGGGTTGGATCCAACTTTTTGGGATTAAATACCTGCTTAAATCTTTGCCCCCTTGGGTGGGTCCAAATCACCCACTTTGGGTCGGATCAGAATTTGGGGACCAAAACCCACATGGAGTTCTGATACCAAATTAGATAGTATGGAGTTCTACCTCAAAACCAATTAACAATGAGGGGAGTAGCCCACATATCATATAAATGAGTTGAAGAATTCTCACATTTCCAATGTGGGACAAATGACCACAAGGTGACTATCTCCAACAAAATCAACGGCTTAAATCGCGTTGAATACTAAATTCTTCAGATCAAACTAATTCTGATCAGATTTACCTCAAACTTTGTTAGGCAATCTTTTAGTTTGACTAAGGCTGCAGCACGATTTTCTCCCCAAACAACAAGCTTAGCAATCATAGGATCATAATGCACACTAACAGCATCTCCTTGCTCAACACCGGTTTCAACTCGAACTGTTAAAATTGACCAAAGAAAATGAAATAATAAAAAGAAAATATGGAAAGAAAATGAAATAATAAAAAGAAAATATGGAAATCAAAGTGAACGTTAAACTCGAAAGTAAAGGTGGTAAACAGTCCGGCATGACTGAAAGATGGTTAGGATATTCCAATAAAACGTCATTCTAATTAGTGAAACTGAAGATTGAATTGCTACACTAATAAAGTAAAGCATCTTACCAGACTGTGAAACAGGAACAGGGCAATAATGGTGAAGACTTCCAGAAGCTGGAAGAAACCCTTTTGGCACATTTTCAGCATATATACGGGCTTCAAAAGCATGGCCTAACAACAAGATAAAATAACTTCAGCAGAGTCCAGAATGAGCATGGATGGTAATATCCAATAGTAAAGACTCTGGAAACTTGAGAATGAACAATTCCATGGTAAGAAAAGTGCATAGTAGCCTAGTAGGTCACTTTTTAAGGAATAATAGAACAAGCTATTAAATCCCTCCATTTCCACATCCATAAATGAGCAACACATTCAATAATTTCTTCAACATTCTTACTTTAGTCTTCAAGCCTTAGCCTTAGGTACTATTCGGTAAAAGCTTTATATGGTGCCCAATGAATACCATATGCCTAGGAAGAAAATAAAGATGCTCGTGGAAATGATGGATCAATATGCTTGGGTATTACACAGCAATGGAAAATGTCTACGTTTAGTGATTTGTCAATAGAAACTTCAATTAAGAATCTTTTTTTCTATTTTTTTTAGATATCTGAGAAGTTGTTTCTTGTTTGAAAAATGGTACAAAAAACTGTTGTCCATTTCCCTGCTCCAAATTCCAAACAAAATGAGAGGAAACTAGAAGATTGTTCATTCAAAACTAGAAGTTGACCTTGCATCTAGATTTTCTAGTAACGATTGAGAGAAGTTTGACGTCTCTTACTTGTCTTTTGACCATTAAGCAACCATACACAGTGTAAAATCACCATAAAATACATTATACATTATACATCTTCTCCCATATTAATTGGTCATAGACGATAACTTTTACATACTTGAGAGCTACTGTACATATAAAATGCAACATCTATTGAAAACCCCATGAATCATTATTTCAGGATAAAGCAGATTACCAAGTAAAGGCACTTGTGACTGGATTATGGGAAGAGATTCTCCATTTGCAACACGGATTTGCCACTCAACAAGATCTTGACCTACTATCATCTCAGTGACAGGATGTTCAACCTGTAAGTAAGAGCCAATTAGCATTAAATAATATCAGTTATAAATTATAACAGTTAAGTAAGAAGCTTAATCAAGGAACCTGAAGACGAGTATTCATCTCCATGAAATAAAATTGACCAGAGATGGTATCAACTATGAACTCCACTGTGCCAGCATTGTAATAATCAACTGCCTTTATGCAACAAATTGAAAACTCATATCAGGAAGTACACTTCAATGGGTTAATAGCAATCACAACCAAGCACTGGATATGCATCTCTTCCCATACACTAATAAATGGGTGTTCATGGTTCACTAAGCCTTTCTACCATCGCCTCATAACTTCATATGATTTTGCACGCCAAGTACCAATTGCATAAAACGAAAGCTTGAAATAAAACAAGTTATATTGAAAGTAAAGGCAGCTTCAAACATGCAAACACAAATCTTAAATCATAAAGGAACACCAAAAAATTCTCTTGATGTATAAACTAACAAAGAGGGAAAAAAGTGAAGTTTAAGTCCCAGCAAAGCTTATCTTCCAATCTGTCTTAAAACAATTATGCTTCTCTCAACTTTTTCATGCATTCATGATATTCCTCTCCTAAATTCACGACAGAATATCCTGGTAGCATACTTGAAACTAGAAGATCTTCCTATTAGCCTCATAAATAACATTTGGTGGAAAATACACAAGTAAAACGACAATCTTCTGTACAATACACCATTTGCACAATTTGCAGTCAGGAACATAAATGTAATAATTTATAGAGAATGTACATGCATTCATGATACCTCAGAGAAATTTTCCATAGTTGACGTATACCTTCAATTCTTAACTTAATTCCCAATCCCACGTTATGAAAATTTTATAAGATAGATATTTTGTCATGCTATGATAACTCTCAATTTCTAGTGCTAATACACAACAAGATGATGGGTAAAATAAACTACTTCAGTGATATGAAGTGGCAATTTTTTTAAAATTAGCCGGGTCAGAAAAAAATAAAGTACAACTGTGCACACTGGTTTTAATTAGTTCATTCAAGTTTCAAATAGACAAGAAAAAATCTTAGTCTGACCATCTTATTATTTAGTGGTTCAATTTCTAAACAGATTACATAGACTAGACCTCACCTTGGCTGCAGAGACAGCTGCTTGACCCAAATGTGATCGGAAGTCATCCAACACATTAGGCTGCACCAATACATAGCTTAGTTACACTTGAAATAAAATATAGAGAAAGACATTGAGTAATAAAAACGCTCATTACAGCTGGAGCTTCTTCAATTATCTTCTGGTGTCTTCTTTGCACACTGCAATCCCTCTCGTATAGATGCAGAATGTTCCCGTGTGTGTCCCCGAAAACCTACAGCTTCAACATTACAGAACTATAGATCAATGCATAAACAAAAGAAAGAAACTTGATAATAAGTAGGGTCCTTGCGTGAAGCAATTCCTAAGGTGTTTCATGGTGTTATTGATTTTAAATTGTGCCTATCTAAAACTTATCATTCCTGATAGCCTATCATTTTCAGTAAATGATTGATCAAATTATATTTTTGTTTACCACTTCATATAAGAAAAAGAAATCAAATACTAATAATAAATCGTTTTTGGATGAGATCCAATTGAGAGAATGAATAAAAGAAATACAGAGATGGAGATTCCTTTGAGTTCAACAACATATAGGGGGTGGTGTTTAGATTCTATTTTGGCTCCTTTTTTTTCATTTCGGTCTTTAAACTTTTAAATTGTGGGTTGTGCTTCCTAAGCTTTTAAAAAGGGGGTCGTTTTTGGTCCCTGTCATTAATTTTCTGTCAATGAACTAACATAAAAAATCAAGTGGCTGCTTTGTTGATATGAGTTGGCACCATGGTGTCAACATAGCAGTTTGGGAGCAACTTGAAATGGTTAAAAAATCATTTTCGTCACGTTCAGAATTATCTGACATGCCTCTAATCATTGAAAATCAACTTAATATTTGATTTTACACTTCTAACAAAATCTTCATACCATAAAATGATTTTGAAAAATTAAGACCATGATTCAGTTTGATCTTAAACATGACAAACTGATTATACCCCTTTCAAAATCAATGTTATCATATATTTGTAGTGGACTTTACTTAGACTCTCATACATTACAGGAGACAAAATGCCAAGAAAAGTATTAAAACAATTAAAGCAAAGAAAAGTACCTGGACTTCTATGTGCCTTGGCTGGGTGATATATTTTTCCAGCAATATTGTGCTAATGCCAAAAGAAGCTGCAGCCTCACGTTGAGCTCCCAAGAAAGCATCAACAAATTCATTTGGACTATGTACAATCCTCATACCCTAAAAAATATTTCATGTAAGAAATCTCACATAGCATCAGGATTAAAAAGATGGCTGTACATTCAGCCAGGAAATGAAAATGGACTGGTCATATCATTTGGATGATTGATCACCAACTATTCCTATAACTTTTTCAACTCAACAACATTTGAGGTGGGGAGATTCAAACCTATGACCTCATGGTCATGATTCTAAGCACATACTTAATACTTCAATAACTTTTTGTTCTGCAGTTTGAAATAGCATAAGTATTTTTCCCCTGGTTGAATTTCGCCAACTATTGATTGAACAGTAAAAAATAAATGAACCGCAAATCTAGAAGAAATTTCTAATGTTATAGTTAAATCTAAAACTTTATAATGCTTAAGCACAAAGAGACTACCTACCTTTCCCCCACCTCCATGAGTTGGTTTTATTAAAACTGGATACCCAATTTTGTCTGCTTCTAACTTCATAGTATCAATATCTTGTGCAGTACCATGGTACCCAGGCACAAGTGGTACACCAGCTGCACCCATAATTCGCTTTGATGCGCTGAAAAAGAGCATAGTAACACATTAATCAACAAGAACTAGTGGAAATTAGTCGTAATCAAGCAGCTAGCCCTTTGAACTCTTAAAACTGGATGCATATTTACACACATTACAGATTACTTTGGGGAAAAAATGTATCAAGTAATTTAAAAGAATTAAAATTTTGAAAAGAGAAAAAAGAACTAGAAAAATAATGAACAGAATTATGTTGTGTTCTGCATACAATTATCTAAGGAACTTTCTGCCAGTGCACGTTCAAATGAAAGTTCGTCAAATGCAGAGAGATTCAATTTCTCATACCTTTTGTCACCCATGTGTCGAATTGCAGATATTGGTGGGCCTATAAATGAAAGGCCCTCATCTTCACAAAGTTGAGCAAAATCAGCACTTTCAGATAAAAAACCATAGCCAGGGTGGATAGCCTATATTACCAAAACAATTTACCCACTCTCAAAACCACTGGGATATAACCATCAAACTGAGAAAAGCTAAGTTAGATAAATGGTCAGCATTGATATACAAGGAAGAACCTAAGAATGGTGTTGATGGAGCAAAAATAGTGTCAACTCTTGCTTCGTAATATATTAGCTAATTTGGTCTAAGTCGATAGAAAATGCAGTCACGACTCACAATCACAAATGTCACGCCTCTAAAGTTCTTAGGTAATATATTGTTGTTGTGTTTTATTGGACAGTGCTTATAAACTTATAAGTGTAGAAATTGGTAGTTTTTAGTGTTTAGTCGATGCCTATCAACCTTAAACCTTTGAAAGGTTACGAGGAAGGTAACATCATTTACGGGTCCGATGTGTTGCATCTAATGTAGGAGGATGACAGAGGATCTCGATTGTCTTCGGCAGGGTTGCAAATTGCGAGTTAGCTAGGAGTGGATTCAGTTTTTTGAGGTGATGGCATGGAGTTGGTAGAAGACTTGTACGAAGATGATTTGAGAGATTTTTGTTTCTCCTACTTTCATGAGAATGGGAAATTACTGTTGTAGGCAGGATTTTGTGTTGTTTTGTGGGGTGTGTGGAGCGAGAGAAATAAAAGAATCTTTAGTGGGATCAAGAGATCTGCGAGTGATATATGTGAGCTCTCAATAGATTTCATGTTTCCCATTGGGCTTTAGTAACTAGGTTTTTTTGTAATTACTCTTTAGGTGTAATTTTGCTAGATTGGAGATTCTTTCTAGGTGTTTCCCCTGGTGTGTTTGGGCTGTTTTTTTTTTGCATGTCTTTTGTATTATTTTTCATTTTTTTCTCAATCAACAAGACAAATCTCAACCCCTCTAAAGGTTCGACTATTCCTACCTCCCCATAAGAACCACAGCACGACAAAAATCTGATAGGGTTTAGGGCTATTGTAGTTAGTTAAGAGTTGGTTAGGGGGTTACAACTAAGGTGGTTAGTTTGTTA